>CM040125.1:241645135-241820218 GCA_022559845.1 Amorphophallus konjac
CAGTGTCCAACCATACAGAGCTACAGAAAGCTCTATTAAATAGAATCTAATCAAAAGATGAAGGATAAGAACGGGCAAGAGCCCAAGGGGGAAAGATAAGAACGGGCAAGGTATCCAAACGGAGCAGGGACTCTCTAGGGAAAGGCTGCGCTCGTTCGGAACACAAAATGAAACACGACCTGGACAAAGGCGTCAATTCAAGAATTGACGACCTGCCAGAGGGCGTCTTTTAAAAACACGACTTAGATCAGGGCGTTAATTCAAAAATCAAATTTTAAGAATTTATTTAAAAATTGTGAAACACGTCTGAGTCAAAGGCGTTTTTAAAAACGCGCCCTACCAAAGGACGTTAATTCAAAAATATTCAAAATAGGGCTATTTTTTATTTCTCAATATTATTTTCTCATTTTTTAGGTGGAGTTGCATCTCATCGTCCTGATTCCAACGACTATTTTTGTGAATTTTTCTGACACCCGGAAGGCCACCAAATCGCCTCTGGAAGGGGGTTGAAAAATAATATAAAAAAATCAATTTGAAAAAGTGACGCCCTCAACAACGTCGTTATTCAATTTTTTTGATTTTTTATTCTTTTCAAATTCAAAGTAACGTCTTATGCTAAGTCGTTAATTCTCGAAAAAATTCTGAAAATTCTAGAAAAATCCAGAAAAATAGAATTTGAAAGAATGGACGCCCTCCACTATAGTCGTTAATTTTTTAAGAAACGCCCAAGTATAAGTCGTTATTTAAAAGACGCCCACGTCAAGTCGTTATTTCAGAAAAATTAATAAAAATATCAGAAAAATCTAGAAAATCCAGAAAAATCTAAAAAAATAGGGGAAAATAGGAAAAGAGAGGAAAAATAGAGAAATCCAAAAAAAGTGAGAAAACCCACTCAAATAGAACTAATTTGAGGGTCAAATTGGGGCATTACAGGGCAATATGAGATGTACTCAAAATAATGTCAATTTTAGCGTGTCTACAGCTGTCCCGCCTTGGTGTCTGCTTTGCAAGGGAGCGTAGCAAACTGAAAAGTAGATGCCAAGGTGTGATGAGACACGCAATCAACATCACTTGATGAGAATGAAATCAAAAGCTCGAGATGAAGCAAATCTCGGGAAATCCAACGAAATCAACAATGTTTGGATAAAATGGGGAGATGTGCACGCGGTGCACGAAGGAGATAAAATAAATGATCAACTTCCAGCGCGGTGGAAGTACCCCAGGTCACAAACCTGTAGGTTTCACCATTGGGGAGCGGTTACCAGCCAATGTGGACGTGCTGCAGCCAAGGTGGATCAAAGGGGAAAGTTTGAAAATAAGATGATAAAATCCAAACAGGAGTTTCGAGAAAAGACCCAAAACAGCGATAAAACGAACTGAGGATTCAATTCGACAATGAAAATCTCATATCTGGGAAAGGTTAAGATCAATTCAACCCTCAAAACAGCTTATGAGAATGATTTTTCAACAATTGTTTCAAATTCCTACATGAATGCATGCGGGTTTAAAGGGAAAATAACAAATAAAGATATAATATAATCAAGGATAATATTGTTAAACTGCCAAGACTGGGTCAAGAAACCGATTTCTGCGAGCTGATACTAAGCCGAAGCCCGTTTATCCACGCACCAATTCGTAAAAGGGAACCATCGTCCCCAGTCTTGGATGGCTCAACGGCCTATCCGTGTGACTAAGATGCCTCTGGAATCGTCATTGTTTTTGATGAAGGGGAACTCAAATTCCAGATTTATCAAAGCCACAAGGTCCTTGATATAATCTAGTAGCGTATGTAACATATAGTAAAAATGCATACAGGGAGAGATGGTGGAGCAATAAGTATGGGGGAACTGAGAGATGAGGTGCAAGCACCGTGGGGCTTGGATGATGACGCCCGGACGGTGGGACCAAGAGCTTCTTATCCTGCGCTCAAAATTTCATTAGCCAAGATATCAAAAATAACAATCAATGAATAAGGCATTTAAGCATAGCAAGCATAGCATCAATCACATGTACATGGCATGAAAAGAATGGCATTGCAAAACATCATTGTTTGTTGTTTGTCATGAGGATGACAATCTGGCTAATCAAGTTTTGGAGTTAAATAATCAGGATCTGATAATGCCCATCGACGGAGTAATCAGATGAAACGAGCAGGAGTTGATTGAAAGATCTGGAGATGAATAATCATGAGATATGATAATCAGAATGATATAGGGAGATGATGCCCCTGGGTGGCATGTCATGAGAATATCGGGAGAATCAATAGATTGATAGTAATGAGTGGAGAGGACTCTTCCCGTGATCTTGGTCCTTGCAAAAATGTTGTTCCTGCAAAACACCATCAGAAAATACAATGCAATTTTTTTTTTAGATTTTGAAATATGCAAATTTTTATGAGTTTTGAAAAAGATATTCAAATTTTTATGAATTTTTGGAAAATATTTCAAATTTTTATGGATTTTGGATAAGAAATATTCAATTTTTTTGTTTGAATTTTGATTAGGAAATATTCAATTTTTTTTATTTTGGTTTAGACATAGCTAATGCAGCATCAAAGGGTGTTTTGAACCACTGGCTAGGGGTCCTTGTTCCTTCCCTTTTCGCTAAAACTGCCCAAAGCTGGACGTGCATTGAAAGGTGGCGTCCTATAACCGACCGTCTTTGATCAACGGTGCCCCTACCAAGGCCATACCCGAGAAACATTCGGTCTTGGAGGAAGAAGAGAAGAACAATTGTGACAAGCTTTGTGCAGGATGGGAGATATCAGGACTTGAATTCCTTCCAAGGTATTTCCCCTCAAAGAGGTAGTCTGTTGTGCCGGGGCTTTGTGCCTTTGATTTTTAGACCCTTGACATGCATACGACCAGGGTTTTCCCTGCGGGGACTTTGCCACTCTTGTCATGCCATAATTCATACTTTTGCTTTTATCGAAATTCTGACTTGATTTTCATAATAGCCCTTTTGGCGAAATGTATATCATGAAAACTCATATTGATTTTGGGTCAAGACTGCCCCTATTTGAGACTCCTCTCGTATTGGGGATTACCTAGGTTGGTCATCTCATCCGTCAACCTCTTGCCCCTGCATGTGGCCGAATAAAGAAGAGAAAAGACTTTCAGATATTCTCATGGCATGGCCAAGATAGCAACGGTGTTTTTATCAAAGGAGCCAGCTGAGGACGCCGTGAAGTGTGTGAGGTGCCCAACTAAGGGTTGCTCTTAACAAGCGGGGAGAGAATATTGAATTCCCAGCGCGGGTTTTAATTAACCAGAGGTGCTGCAAAAAACAAGCCTAAAGGACTCTTTTGAGAATGATTTCAATTAAACAAAAGCTTAAGATAAACGTTTAAAACACCACTCTTAATCTCGTTAAGAAGCACTTGATTTTGAAAATCATGCGTGAAGTAATGAGAAAATGATATCATTAAAATGCATACTTACGCCAATATGTTACCTTGCAACCTTTGTAGAAGCAGCTGCTGCTAGAGGTGATCGATCATCCTGGGGTAGTCCTCTTTGGCAGATAAAGGATTGGAAGTAAAGGATTTTGGAAGTGGCTTAACAAGAAGGAGTGGTGTCAAGACCAGACTCAGACGAATAAGGAAAAAAAAGGAAGAGAGGCGAGGGCTAGAACTCCCTCACTAAGGTGTGGAGACCCTGATCACATGAAAGGTCTACAGAAGAAGCGGAGAATTAGAAGGAGGAGTGAGGACTAAAGCCTCGAAAGCAGTGGGAGAATGGGCAGGTGCCCAAGGCAGTGGATGTGGAAGAAGTTGGGTCGGACCCAGGATCAGGAGAAATTAGAAGAAGAAATTGATAGATGGAAAGAGGCGGATCCGGAGGGATGACGAAAGAAGGAGGAGAATCACGAGTGGAAGAAGAATCTGGAGGCTCCGGAGGGATAACGAGAGAAGGGACGCGATGCCCTCGGAAGAAATATGGAAAAAGATGATGAAAAAGGAAGAAGAAAATGAAGGATGTGATGTTCTGGAAGAACAGAAAGATGAATTTGAAGAACGATGGAGGGTCCGGAGGATCCGGAGGAGGAAGACGGAAAGGGGCGTGATGCCCTGGAAAATGATAGAGAGAATAAGACAAAGAATTCGGAGGTTCCTGAGGAATGATGAAAGGAGGGGGAAGATACCAAGGGGCGCGATGCCCAAGGATTATAGAAATATCCGGAGGTTCCGGAGGAATGAGGTGGAAAGGGGCGCGATGCCCGAGGGGAAGGTCCGGAGGTTCCGGAGGTAGCAAATGGAGAGGGGCACGACGCCCAAAGGACAAAGAGAGGGGTGAAAGATCCGGAGGTTCCGGAGGAAGAGGATGGAAAGGGGCGCGATGCCCAAGGAAAAGACTGAGACAATCAGATGGGGAATCCGGAGGTTCCGGGGGAATAAGATGGAAAGGGGCGCGATGCCCGAGGAACAGAGAAAGGAATGAAGGAGGATTAGGAGGAAAATCCGGAGGTTCCGGAGGAATAAGATGGAAATGGGCGCGTTGCCCGAGGGGAAAGTCCGGAAGTTCCGGATGGATAACGAAATCAGAAAGGGCGCGATGCCCAAAGAGGAGGGGTAAAATTCCTGGAGGTTCCAGGGAAATAGCAGGAAGGGGGACGCGATGCCCCAAGGGGAGTGAATTAAAGAAAGATGAAGATGAAGATGAGAAGTGCGGAATATCTGGAGGTGCCGGAAGGCGGGGGAGATACGGGTTCGGGAACTTGGGAAGAAGGAGGTGCAAATGCATGCGAATGCAGTGGCACGAATGTGATGAATGCAGTGAATGCATGGACGCAATGAAATGCAAAGCAGATGAAGAATGTGAAGGGTGAGAGGGCGAGATCCTCCTCTTCCCCCTGGGAGTGGCCCATGAAGAAAACGTGATAGACAAGAATACGGATGGAGGGGGATAGAGGGTTGATAAAGGAGTGGAAGACCCCTTAGCGCCAAAATAACCGCCCCTCCATGGCAGTGAAAGAGTATAGCCAATTGGCTTAATGGACAAAGCATAAGCCCAAGATGAAGCTTCAATGGTAAATAACAACCCCCTTGGAAGGTGAAGAGTTGGAACGGGAAGCATTGTGTTGCCCATTGAATGTGGTGTATAAAGAATGTCGAATAAGATGGGCATTCGCCCCTTGTGTAGAATAAATTCTGAACTTGAAGGTAGGAACAAGGGGAGCCCTGCCTGGCCCTTAAACGGCATCAATTCTTGGCATCTGCTGAGCAGTGGCGACGACTTGGCTTCTTCGACCATGCTTGGCACAATAACCCGGATTGGCATCCGGTAAATGAATTCTTGCCTCTTGAATGGCCTAGCCACGGCCGAATTTTTCTTGTCCGGCTCTTGCTTGTCCTCGACACAAGTACTTGTAGCAGCGCTCCCCTTCCGAGTAATAAAGGGAGGTGAGGCGGAGGCGGAAAGCTCCGTGGATGGTGGAGGTATAACGGGAGATGTTGACAAATGAGTAAGTGGAGGTTCAAACACGTCGAGCTTCTTCCTTTGCTCGGGAGCAGTCGGGATGGGCTCGAGTGCAAAAATTGGTGGATCCTGCTCAGGATTAGCCATGGGTAAAGGCGAAAGGTTAAGTGGTGGAATAGGTAAAGTGGAGGGTTGAAGTGTCAAAGGCATAATGGAGGGTTGAATTGGTGGTAATGGTAGGCTAATTGGGGAAGTGGAGGCCGAGGTGGAGGCTAATGGCATAATGGGGGGAGGTGTAATAGGTGGAGGTGTAATTGGAGGCTCGTGGAAGGCTAGCATAACTGGTGGAGGTGTAATTGGTGGAGGTTTGGTGCGTAGAAAGCGCCGAACGGGGCGAGCGGTGTTAGGAGTGGGAGGAGACTCAAGATGCGCCGGCGTGGGTGATTGGAGTATCGATCCATCGTCGTAGCACCAAGAGGTCTCGGGAATAAGGGTTGGATTAGGGACGGTGGCTTCGTCCTGAGCAGGGGGTTCGTCGAATGAAAGTGGAGGGAGCGGGAAATGAAGGAAACTCGGAAGGGGTGCCTGCATAGCTTCATCATCATATACCGGCTCAGATTCTTCAATTTCCGGCTCTTGCTCACTTGAACCGCCGAAGTCATAATCATCTCTCTTATCTTTCCATTCATTCTCCATCTTGGTGATATCATCCAGGAAAACATGAAGAGGATTGACTGGAGTAGGAGGAGCCGTGACCCTCTTTAATTGTTCCTCCATCGAAGTGATTTTATCGAGGAGAGTTTGTTGGAGGGGTGTGACCTGAACAACAGAAGGTTGGCAGGGCCTTGAAGGAGGAGGGGCTGTATAAAAAGGCCGTGGAGGTGGATTAATGGGCCGACCCGTAGAAGAACCCGGATGGGCCGGATTGCAATGAATAAATGGACCTTGGGGCCGTGAGGGAGGTGGAATAGAAGGAGGCGGGTGATGGGCCACCCGAGTAGAATGAACAGGAGGAGATGGGTAATGGGCTACCCGATCAGGATTGGAAGGAGGAGTGGGGTGATGGGCCACCCGTGTAGAATTGGAGGGAGACGGGTGATGGGCCACCCGAATAGAATTGGAAGGAGTTGGGTGATGGGCCACCCGTATAGAATTGGAAGGAGGAGAGATGCATGAGATGTACCCTCAACGGCAGCCTTAAGGGCTTGGATCTGTTGAGGGGTAAGATGATCTAATGCATGAATGATCTGGGAGACCTTCTCATCATTGGGACGAGAGGATCCCGAGGGAGTAGTGGCTCGAAATTGAGTTGAAGGACCATTGGATTGGACATTGCCCATGGGTCGGGCATGACCATAAAAATGAGGACGTGGTCCTTTGAAAGAATGGTGAGAATTATGTTGAACATGTTGAAATTGAGGATTATAAGATGTGCTAGGTTGATCATCCTCATGAATTGAATTAAACATGTTACCTTGTTTATAGTAAGCCATCATGCAATCAAAGTTCAAAATAATATGCAAAGAAGCACACAAAAGAGATGGTTACCTTGATTTGATTTGTTTGAACCTTGGTGAATTAATGAATTTTAGCAAAGTTTGGAATGATTCACATAAGGGGGGAACCTAGTTTCAATATGAGTTGAACTCCAATGCCAACTAGGGATCCTCTCTCACCACGCATAGGCCAACTAACTCGGGACTTCAAAAGGGTACAACCTGCCCGGCGTCCGTGAGGGAATCCACGGGTGCGGGGACTTACGGAGGCTTGGAAAAGGGATTTCCAGTCCAAAGAGACGGAATGCTCAATGGAGGGTCGTCCCGATTCCAAGAGGGTGTGTGGATCCTAATGAAGAGAGAGAAGGTCTCCCAAACCAAAATGCAAATATGAATGCAGCAGGGAAAATCAAGCTAATCACAGCAAATGATCAATCAATAAAGATAAGCATGAATCATAATGAAAAATCACAGCTGGGAGGGCTCTGTAAACCCACAGTAAAAACACGCCCTGGAAGGGGGCGCTACTAAAAAAGGACACGACGGTGTGACTGTCGTGAATCAAAGCGAAGGGCCCAGGGCAGGGTGAGACACGCCTTAGAGTGAGCGTTACCAATCAAGAACGCCCATGGGTGAGGGCGTCAAATTCCAAAACACGCCTGAACGTGAGGCACTAAGCATAAAGAGGCGCCCTGTGGTAGGGCGTTAACTCACAGAGCAGGTAAATAACGCAGGGCAATATGATAAAGACGCCCGGGGAGGAGGCGTTAATCAAAGATAACACGCCCTGCGTAAAGGCGTTATAAATAAAAGACGCCCTTGACAGGGGCGTGAATTCTTTCAAACCTCCACGGCCAGCAACCAATGAAAACACTCACAGTCACAGGCAATCAACAGGATATAAGCATGCTCATCAAAAAAATTTAAATAAGTGGAAATTTTTAAAGAAAAATCAACAAACTGACAAATCACTTAGGGAAGAGTGCAAAACCAATGGAGGGTGCCCGAGGGGCACAAAAGGGAGACGCACCGAGGGTGCAATAGGGGAGACGGCACACGCGGGTGCCTAAGGAGAAAGGGTAATAAACAAAGAACACAAAGGTGTCCCACCGTGATCGCCAATTTGTAGATCTATTTAAAATCCACTTAAGGAAAATATTAAGAATAAGCAATAATCAATAATGTGGAGAAAAACATGCACGAGGTGCACAAGAGGAGTTTATGATGGCCAGAGACACGAGGCCTCAAAAATATAACAATGAAAGCATGGGAGAGATCGCGAAAAATACCTTGGAGTGCGGTTGATTGTAGGTGCTCCTTTCTCTTCTAAATCGGCCGGCCAACGAAGAGAGTTCTTGCTTTTATTACCCTTGCATAACAAACAAATACCACCAAAAGAATTGAATTAGAAACAAGGTGGGTGTAGCATCAAATTCTTGAATAGATGAGCATGAAATATCATAGGATTAAGACACACCTTGTGGGTGGTTGACCCTTAAACCCCTATGCAAAAAAGGGTGTGGGAATATATGAATGTATGCAAAATAAAACAAGAGGAAAGAGTGCAAGTATGCACTATGGGGAGATACTCAACGTGGTTGAGTTAAAAATATAAATATGATGATGCATGCGTGAACTAATGATGATGGTGATAAAACAAAAGGGAGAATAAAAGAAAAAAAAAGCAGAAAGGGCCTGTGCTGCTTCTTTCGGCTTGAATATTCAAGGGGGAAGAACTTCAGAAGATGAAGAGACGAACGTGATGTCCCTCCTTTAGCCAGTCGCACAGCGTCTTCAACCTGCAGGAAAACAAAAGGAACAGAAGAAGAAGAAAAGAGACGGAGGGAAAGAAAAGGGGAGAGATCGGAAGGAATGGGGATCCCAGTGTCCAACCATACAGAGCTACAGAAAGCTCTATTAAATAGAATCTAATCAAAAGATGGAAGGATAAGAACGGGCAAGAGCCCAAGGGGGAAAGATAAGAATGGGCAAGAGCCCAAACGAAGTAGGGATCCTGTGGGGAAAGGCCGCGTTCGTTTGGAACACGAAAGTGAAACACGACTTGGACAAGGGCGTCAATTAAAGAATTGATGACCTACCAAAGGGCGTTAATTTAAAACACGCCTTAGAACAGGCGTAATTCAAGAATCAATTTTAGAATTTATTTGAAAATTGTGAAACACGTCTGAGTCAAAGGCGTTAGTTAAAACGCGCCCTACAAGGACGTTAATTCAAAATATTTAAAATAGGGCCATTTTTCATTTCTCAATATTATTTTCTCATTTTTTAGGTGGAGGTGCATCTCATCGCCCTGATTTCAACGACTATTTTTGTGAATTTTTCTGACACCCGGAAGGTCACCAAATCACTTCTGGAAGGGGGTTAAAAATAATATTAAAATATTCAATTTGAAAGTCACGCCCTGACGTATGTCGTGAATTCAATTTTTTATTTTTTTTATTCTTTTTAAATTCAAAATAACGTCTTATGCAAGGTCGTTAATTTCTAAAAAAAATTCTGAAAAATTCTCAGAAAAATCCAAAAAAATAGAAATTTGAAAGAATGGACGCCCTCCAATATAGTCGTCAATTTTTTAAGAAACGCCCATGTATAAGTCGTTATTTAAAAGACGCCCCACGTCAAGTCGTTATTACTGAAAAATAGAGAAAAATGCCCAAAAAAATCCAGAAAAATCCAAAAAAATCCATAAAAATAGGGGAAAATAGGAAAAGAGAGAAAAAGGGGAGAAATCCAAGAAAAATGAGAAAAACCACTCAAACAGAGCTAATTTGAGGGTCAAATTGGGGCGTTACAAGGCAATATGAGATGCACTCACAGTAACGTCAATTTTGGCGTGTCTACACTGGTCAGGAAGGGTTCTCTACCTGTATTTTGCTAACTCATACGGCCGCCAAGCAGATTCTGAATTCTATGTTCAAGGGGTAATTGGCCGTATTCTCAGCATTCTCCAAGGGCATTCTACACATTCTATGCAATCTCCCTTAGTTCATTACCAAGCCAGCCACGTCAATGCCACGCATTGATCTCCCTCACTTCCGTCATTTGCTTCTATCAAGAGAGCTGTACTTCAAGGCTGATCGTCGAGTGGAGTTGCCGAACATCATGATTATGGCGCCGAGTGACAAAACTCCATGGTTTTCTGATGCTCATCCATCTATGGAGTTCACTGTTCAAGAATGTCCACATATTGTTAGCACTAGATGTCTAGGGGCAACTGCCCCAACGAGGCTGCATGTTCATAACCGGGCCGGGCCATCTGCCAGATGGGCCCACTATTTGAGAAGACATCACAAGTGGAGAAGTCCGAAGGTCCAAGCTCGTGCTAGGCGGGTCCATGTTCGAGAAATTTTTGCTAAGAAGCAGCGGCGACGCAAGTTCAAGGGCCCCATTTTGCACACTCAGGGGACCACTCCTTCTTCTTTCTTTCAATCATCATTTCTTCTGCTTAGCTCCCACCCTTGGGTGGTGTATCTTCCTTTCGCCAATCTTATATTCTCTCCTCTCGGGTCTATAAACCACCATTCTTCTTCGTCTCATCCAGATTCTTTGGATTCTTCTCACTCTCATGATTCTAGGCCTTGACCTATGTCCTTCTTTCACTCCGATTCTAGGACCTCCTTCTATTCTTCCTTTAATCCAAAACCTCCGGATCTTTCCTTCCATCCCAATTTTGGGATATCTTCTGATTCTCCTTCCTCAGGATTTTCGGGTGTTGTCTCTACTTTTTCTCCTACCCTATCAGATAACCACAACTCTTCTTCTCCGACCACGTCGGATGATCATTCTCCTCCCTCATCTTTGCAATAATCTCCTCACCGTCCTTCTATTCTCTCCTCTTCACCCTTTTGGGGGCATTGCTCTTTTTCATGTTATTTTTGAGGCTTTAGCCCGCCTTGATCTCAGCTAATCTCTATTTATTCTGTATCTGGTTCCTTGTTATCAAGGTCTCTGTGCCTTAACGAGGGAGTTCTAGCCCTCGTCTCTCTTCCTTTTATCCCTCTTCGTCTAGTGTGGTGTCCGCAGCTCCTCCGTGTAGAGGAATCTTCAAGCCTTGCTATTTTTTCCGTCTTGATCCTGACGAGTAAGGAATACAAAGCTCGTGCTGCTCTAAGCTATGAGGTCGACACAGTTATATCAGTGCGTCGATGCATACTTCAGTCAGAAAGGTTTTCAAAAATAGATTTCCCCCTTTTGATCAAGTTCAGTTTTATTACAAGTTTGCTGTAATAATAAAATACAGAAGTTTAAGCAGATTAACTCCCCCTAAGTGTATGCATGGATTTTCAAGTAATCTTTTAGAATTTTTTGACATTTATGACATGCAGCTCATCCTGAAAATATAATGCAAATGAATATGAGCACATTGAGATATGCGTTGACTCCCCCTGTCTAAATGTATTGAGAGATCAAATTTGATATGAAGACCTTGCGAGGGAGTATGCTAACTTAGTCTTGAGGAGACCTAAGTGCAATATACCACAAGATCATGCATGAAAGTGCATCAACCAAAGCAATTCATTCCAGTATGACCAATAAAATCTTTAAATAAAGCATGACAATGCAAGATAACATATGCAATAGATTTTCAATTTAAAATAGAATTTGCATGGCAAATCAGATTAACCAAACTCCCCCTTAATTATTCAATCAACTGAAATAATCAGATAAGACGAAAGCATGAATTCTAACAAGTTTAAAGACATGATATGCAACTAAATAGTAAAAGCAAGTATTGGGGTTTTACCAACCACGGGTGCCTTGATTTATTGAACCCCCTTTTTATTTCCTTTTGATTCAAGGCACACCTACAAAATAATTCTTATTTTGAGTTTTTAGGTATCCAAGTGTTCTTGGGTCCTCCATGGTTAGTGGCACCTTTTGTGGGTGCTCTCCACAGCCTTTGGGTTTTTAAATCATCAAATCTAATTAAAGAACAGTTAAACATTGTATGCCCAAATCTACCACAGTAATGACAAGAGCCTGAGTACTTCACAGTTTTCTCATAAACGTAATCACTGAATTTATGTGAGTAACCAGGCATGTTATCATTTTTATCATGAAAATTTTTCTTTCCTTTAACTTGCCAACAATCTTAGACTGTAAGGCCAACCTTCCCACATCTAAAACAACAGAAGAGTTTTCTGTTTGCAGACCATCTTGGCTTGTCAGAACCATTCACCCTTTTGCATGCTCCTGATTTTCCACTTTTCATTACATGACAGTTTTTCATAATATGACCATGAACACCATAATAAAAACAATTAAGATTTGCTTTGGCATGCACATTGGCTTTACTGAATTTTCTTTTCTGATTTTTGGGCATATTGTTTTTCACTTTCTGATTTTTATTCTCTTGTTGAGTTTTCTCAGCAGTAAATTGTTTTGGGGAACTAGTTGAAGTGCTGGGTTGTTTTGAACTTTGAACAAAAGAAGCAAACACCTTGTACTCAAATGATTTTTTATTTTCTGGTTTAAATCCCTGCCCTTCCCTTTGGAAATTAATTTTACACCTCATAAGTTTATCCAAATTATTTTTTCCTTTGACAAACTTAGACAGTGAATTGGTTAAATCCAAAACCTGATCTTCTAATGATGAAATCTGCAGCTCATAGCTTAGAATTTCTTCATCATATTCTGTTGTCTGGTTTTTCAAAGTTTCATTAGCAGCTTTGTAGTTTTCAACATCTTTTTCAAGACTAGATATTCTTTTCGGATTATCTGAATTCACAAACTTCCCTTTTTCAAGAGCTATTAGTCTGTCTGACATGGCAGTATTCATATGCTTCAATGTTTTATTTTCTTCTTTTAGTTTGTCATTTTGTATCAATTCATTCATTAGAATCTGATCATCATACAACATTTCATGTTGGTCTTTGATTTCAAGTTTTTTAAGATTTTTCTGAAGTTCTGTATTCACTGCCCTAACAGCCTCAAATTTTTCAGAATTTAGTTTGTTCTGATTATCAAGCTCTTTAAGTTTTTCTTCAGCTTCTTCAATTTGTTTTCTAAAATTTTCATTTTTAGATTTCAAGTCATCTATCTCAGAGTAGACAATGTCAAAATCTTCTAATTGCATTCTAAGTTTCTCATTCTCAATTTTCAAGCCTTTCAAACTTTCATTATCAGAGTCAATGTGGATAGCAGCATTCAATTTTTTTCAAAGACTTGTTATTTTTTCTAACCTTTTCATATAATTCAAACAATCAGTGTATGCTTCTTCCCATTCTTCTATAAAGAAATTTTCGAAGGGAGAGCTTACCTCTTCATCGTCTTCTTCATTAGCCATGAGGCCAATGACTTCCTCTTCATCCTTTTCATCTGAAATACTTTCTTCTTCATCACTCCAGGTTGATACCATGGCCTTGGACTTCTTCTCTTTGGTATTGGATGCTTTCTTGACAAATTCCAGTCATTCACCACGAACATACCCTTGTTTCCTACATTGATAACAAATGATTTTTTTAGTTTTCTTGTTTCTATCAAGTCTAAAATCTGAACCTCTACTTTCTTGTTGATATTTCTGTTTCTTTGCATCCATACCTCTCATTTTTAAGAATTTTCTGAATTGCTTGGTGAGGTAAGCTTGATCACTCATGGAAAAGTCCTCTGAATCCTCACTAAGTTCTTCACTGTTCTCAGAACCCTTGAGGGCCATATTTTTCACCTTTTTGGTATCCTCTTCACTCCTTCTAAAATTCAATTCATAGGTCATTAGTGACCCAATTAGTTCATCTACTGTCATAGTAGACAGATTTTCTGAGTCCTCAATGACTGTTGCTTTGATATGCCATGCCTGTGGAAGAAACTTAAGGATTTTTCTAACTAGCTCATTATCAGAATACTCTTTACCAAGAGATTTCAGATGATTGGTTAGTTGAGAAAGCCTAGCATACATTTCATAAATAGTTTCACTAGGTTTCATCTTGACATCTCATATTTAGATACTAACATGTTGGATTTAGTAGCTCTTACCTCAGATGTACCCTCATAAATTACCTCAAGATGGTCTCACATTTCTTTAGCAGATGTGCAAGTTGACACCCTTGAGAACTCCGTAGGGTGGATAGCACATTGCATTGCATTCATGGTGCTCCAATTGACAGTGGACTGACGGATCTGCTCTCTTGTCCATCTGTCTTCATCTTTCAGGAGTATATATGGGCCTCGTTCAACAACTCTCCACATTTCATGGCTTTGCACATGCATAAAAACTTGCATCCTCATTAGATCTCCCCAGGTTGTTGGACCACATTGTGGGGAACCCGCTTTAATATCACGTGTTAGGTGCACAATAGGATCTAGAGGGGGGGTGAATAGATCCCTTTACATAAATTATGCTTAATTAAAAACACTCAATTCGAACTAGACGGAATTAATAAACTGCAGACTAGACGTCTTACTGAAATGAATAGATAGAGGCTCTAATGCTAGACTAAAGATAAAAGGATGCTCACAACATTAAATCGTAGCTAAGCTGAAGTGCAGACATCTGAACTAAAACTGCTTACAGCAGTAAACCAGTCTAAACAGTAAGAGTCCAGGCACCAACCAGGATACTGCTGACAATTCTGTCATACAGAAACCAACTAAACAATTAATGCTTCAAACAGAACTAACATCAAACACGTGGGTGATAATAACAAGGCTGAACAGAAATAAAACTAAGCTCAATTCCAATGACGTTCAACAACCAAAGTCTACCAAAGGCTAGTCAGATAAGCTGGTACTTGGCAGAGGGTTGAGTCCAGAAACTCTCCTCTCGCAAGGTGTATGTGAACACCTTTTGATATACCAGTTATTTACTTGATCAAAAATGAGTAAGCATGTAAATTTAGATCGAGGGAAATAAGGCAATCATACAAAACAAACCACAAGCACCAGTGATTTTTAGGTGGTTCAGTCTGCACCCAGCTGACCTACATCCACCCCCACTCAAACCGAGTAAGGATACCCCTGACACACAACTTTGAGGGAACCAATCTCTTACACCCATTGATTCATAGCTTTCGGGGAACCAATCCTACAGCAAGGAACAAATCCTCTAACCACTGATACACAATTTAGATCGAGGATCAAATCCTCACGAGGCACAAGCCTCCGCTGATAGATAGCTTGACCCTAACTCTAAACAGAGTATCGGAAGAAATAAGGAGAAATAAAAAAAAGGAAAAATAGAAACAAAGAAAGACAACGAAAATGTAGCTCCAATGGAGCACACGGCTGTGGATTTGATCCAGAAGCCAAAAAACACGATCAGATCTTCAATGGCTTCACTGCTGCACTCAGGTACTTCTCTTACAAACTGGGTTATAGAACTAGGCTCTCGATCTCTCTTTCTTCTCCTCTTCTTCTTCTCACGATCTCTCTCTGATCTTATGCTAACACTCTGCACAATTTCCTCTCTAAAAGAGCACTCTTCTATAGCCCATGCAGCCTTTACTTGCCGCCTCTCCCAGCCGCCCTCTTCGAAGGAAGAAGACGTGACTTTATATATCCGAATTGGTTATTTTCTAGATAGAATTATCTTCCCATCTGATTTCCCATTCGTCTAGGTGTCCTAGTAGAATATTCTCCTCCCAGGAGTCTTCTGGAAATGTGCCAGGAGTCTTAGGATCACATGCTGTCACGCCCCGAGCTTTTAATATAGCGAAAGGAATATCAGAACCTGAACAGCCGGCATGGTAAGCCTCTCGCAAGCAAGAAATCAGAGCGCAAGATAATCACATAAACGTAATTGCACAAGTAAAATCTTCCAAATTCTCACTTTATTTCAGACTAATAACCACAAGTACATTAGATTCATTACTTAACCATCCTTACATCATAGACTCAAGAAAATTGAAAATTACAATAGGACTTGACTAGACACTTGACAACTAGGTCTTCTCTCCATCCATTTGACTTTCAATCACACTCGGACCCGCTACTTGTATATTCCGAATCCGATTCACAGATACTTCTTGGAAAATTGAGAAAGCAGGTATGAGCATACTTGTCTAGTAGGTATCTTCGCATCAACATGAAAGCAATATTCAAATGATTAATGTCTTAGCTCCAAGATCTTAAGGTAAAAATAAGAATGCGATAATCAAGCAATATAAACCAAGATAACAAAGAATCATGAAATAACTGAACAAGTAGATGTGAGCAAGTATAGACAAGGAACAAGCAAGATTAATCATGTAGATGTAAATTTGGCCTTTCATGAACAAGAATGTACGAGCATGTATGATGTGACACCACCTTGGGGGTGATAGCCACTAGGCCAATGATCCTTGGACCTATGACTCACAAGCATGCAACTTTGACGGTGGACTCACTTGGGTGAGCTCACCCGCGTAGTGCTCACGGTTGCTCGTAGGCAAACCATCAATGGTGGGAAGGGTTTGAGGTGGGACCTTGACGTTCCAAGATAAGGCTAGCTTAGGATGGACCCCTAAGGGCCAGTGATGCCCAATTTCGCGGGCGGCCAGCAAGCCAAGGGCGTGGGATGTAAGGGGTTGCTCTTGCCTTGCTCCGCGGTGGTTGCTCAATTTAATGACAATTTGGTTCAGGCACTCTCTCACTGCCGACGGCACTAAGATGCAATACTAATTAAGCAAAGGAAACCAGCAAAGAGAAGTGTTCAGTAGCTCATCTGGTCGGCGTGAAGACGCCGACCCCGACCGAAGACGAGGGCGAGCGGGGAAGCGTGGGCTACCCGCACGTCGCGTCGATGACGCTTCGGCCGAAGACCTGCTAGAACATGCACTACTACCTCGCAGAGGGGTTGGAGTAGGGGTAGGGAAGTCCAATTACAACCAAACATTACCTCTAGAACATGTTCCAGACTGCCTATCAAGCTGTAAGACGGCCAGGCGGGGTGGGGGAGCTAAGTTAGAAACCGAATTGCCGAACTCCGTCGATTCTGCCAGCTTCAGGAACAGCTTGATAGGCAGTCGATGACGGCACCGCCACGGGCTCTGCCGAGCTCAGAAGAGGTCGAGACTGGTGTCGAAACTTTTTTAGTTGACCCAGGTGGACGTCTAAATTTTTGGAGAATTTCCTGATGACGTCGCTGGCTGGGGCAGGGTCTGGAACATGACTGATCTACTCTGGTTCTGGTTGTTCTTAGACTGCTGCTGCGAGAAGGCGAGGGTGCCACGAACACTCCTGGGGTCCAAATAATGCGGGACCAGAACCGCTACAATTGTGGACGAGTCCTCTTTGAGCCGAGACCAACGGGACCGTCGTTGGAGGTCGGAGCTGACCGCGATGACTGGATCAGTGGAAGGAGGTTAGACCAAGTTCTGGGGAGCTGACCTTGCACACCTCGGGGAGAAAAACTGGAATTCTTGACTCCGAGATCCAAAAATTGTTATGCTTCTTGGAGATGGCAGGGGACTTGCAGGAGAAGCCCTCAGCCAAATGGCGCCACAAGAAGCCCTTGGTGCTGGTCGTGGGAGCCTCTGAAAGTCGCTGCTGGCTGTCTACCTGGGAGGAAATGCGTAGTCTGACGAAGATGACTCCTTCGAGCAGCTCCAAAGTCGAATGACATGGAGACCACCTCACCTACAAAGTAGCCTCGCCAAGCTTTCCATCAGTATAAGGTACGTCACCTGAAGATGTGCGGTGAAGACATGGCAGCCTCTGCAACTTGACCCTTGACTCCTGCCTGTGAACTGGGATGAATAGGGTGGCGATAGGTGATGGGAAGTGGGGTAGATGGGATGGGAAATGGGGTGGATGGGTGTGGGGGCGACCCTTGGCTGTGAGGGGGTCTGGTAGGGGGTGATCTAAGGTGTGGGAGGGTCAGAATAAGGGCTGAAAGGTGGTCTAGCAGGTGGAGGAAGGGGGAGCTGCGAATTTTGGTTGGGAAGGAGAGATCTCTCTCAAGGTTGGAATGTGACTTAATGGGGGTTGTTAATGGGGGTCTTGGGGATGGGAAGGGTTGTGTTGGGGAAGGGAAGGGGTGTTTGGGGAGTGGGGAATTCTCCCTTGGGAGATGAGAGAGGTGCTTGGGGAAGGGGAGTTGGTGGTTGGTGATAGAACGAAGAGTGTGAGCTAGAAGGGGGGATGAATAGATCACACTTGATTTAAAGCAATTTGAATTAGGAGCTACGAAAACCCAGACGCAGAAAGAGAGTTTCTCTAATTAAGTCACGGAGAAGCCCAATGAGTAGACGTTTAACGTGAGGAGGCCGATACGGAACAATAAGCGAACAGCTTATGAGCTTTAGACATAATCAGAAATCACCCATAAACACCAAGCAAGAGATTAAACGAGGAAACCACACAAGTGAGATAGAGATTTTTAAGGTGGTTCGATTGCCATCTGCAATCTACGTCCACCCTTTCTCCTCCGGAGAAAGGCTTCCTTGCACTAAGCAAATTTAAACACGCAGACTCAGTCTGCAACACCTGCTGCCAAACAGCTTGCCACAAGGGAACAAAATCCCTCTACACTGATCCTGTAACCCACAGGATCTGAACCTGACCATGCCCTAGCAAGATCAGAACCGGAGGACCAACCTCCCTTCCTCTAAGCCAGAGGGTACACACGAGCAAATTCCCTACACTCGCAACGGGAGAACCAATCTCCCTTCCTTTAAGAACACTTAGAGGGTAACAAAGCAGTATAGAAGAAATGAGTGAAACAACTTGAAAAAGAAGAAATTAAAAGAAAACAGTCACACAAAATAGTGAAAATGTAGCTTCTAGAGAAGCAGTCTTTCAAGCTCAAAATAAAGAAATGATCACTCAGACTCTCCCATGACTAGACATGCTCTTCTCTCGAATAGGGAGGTTTCAGCACTCATAGTGGCTTCAGATCTCTTATTTTTTTTCAATCTTCAGCCGCTTTTTCTTGCATTCTTCAACCTCTTTTTATAGCCAGATGATAGCGCGTGGCTAACACGATTCCCACCCATTTCTTCTCACAGATTGATCCCTTTTCGGTTCCACGTGTCAGGATCATCCTATATGTTCCTTGCCTCGGATCACGAGCCCTTAAACCTGGTACATTGACTTCCACGTGGAGTGACCTCACTGGTTTTGGGTTCGCTCAACACATGCTCGACCAGGTGACAACCCTACCAAGCAAGAGAAGATATTAGTGAAGGCTATATAGACCAAGGTCATGCACAGACTTTACGTATCATATAGCGAGACAAGCACAAACTCTAACTGACATCCACTAACCTTAAAGCTAATGACACAGACACATGCACAGACCGTATCTCAAACAATGCTTAGACCATGTGTCATGAATTGCGGGATAAGCACAAATTTTACAGCAATGCACAGACTTTAATTGTGCACAAGCCAAGACATGCACAGGCCTTACGTGCGTGCATCCACAAGGATTGCACCGACCTTGAGTAGAGAATAGCACAGACTTGTTAAGTACAGAACAAGAATTGCACCGACTTGATCATGCGTGGAAGACACTTGCACCGAGGTGCTAAAGCAAACATTGCATCGACCTCTAGCATGAGACACGGACAGAGACGCTGTGTAAAACACAATACATGCACTGAGATTAGACCTATGACTTCTTATGCACGGACTTAGCAAAGAAGTGTGCACAGACTTTATGTGCATGGTGCGAGAGTTGCACCAACTTGATTTTGTGCAACAATGATTGTTGCACTGACTTGCAATGATAGGAATACATCATGCACGGACTTAGTCGCGTGCCTCAACGAGAATTGCATAGACTAGCTGTTAGCATGCACAAACCCTATTCAGTTAAGATGCAACATCTGCATGGACTGAATATGCGTAAAACAAAGTATGCACCGACTTGATTTCATAACACAAAATGGCACCGATTGTGAAATGCACGGAATGCAGGATATGCACCGAGTTGACAGTGAATGCACCGACCTGAATTTCATATTAGCAAAGTATGCACCAACTTTCATTTCATGAGAGCATTTCCAAACAGCTCAGTGTAAATCAGACAAAAACACTATGTGAAGTATATGTGATGATAGGCTAATCAAGTTTGACTTATAGTGTTTGACATCATCAAAATCGTAGGGATGCAACAGTCTCCCCCTTTTTGATGATGGCAACACTATGAGTCAATCTATGACAATGCACCTAAAAATGAGTGATCAAGCATGCATGCTCCATGTCACACTAACTCCTGCCAATGCAAAACACTCTCCTCATCACTTGACTCTCCTCCCCTAGACTCTCCTTCACTCTCCTCCCCCTCAATAGACACTCTCCCCCTTAAACTTGGTATCAGAGCATTTCCAAACTGCTTAGTGTAAATCAGACAAAAACACGATGTGAAGTATATGTGATGATAGGCTAATCAAGTTTGACTTACAGTGTTTGACATCATCAAAATCATAGGGATGCAATAGTCTCCCCCTTTTTGATGATGGCAACACTATGAGTCAATCTATGACAATGCACCTAAAAATGAGTGATCAAGCATGCATGCTCCATGTCACACTAACTCCTACCAATGCAAAACACTCTCCTCATCACTTGACTCTCCTCCCCTAGACTCTCCTTCACTCTCCTCCCCCTCAATAGACACTCTACCCCTTAAACTCTCCCCCTTTGACATCATCAAAAGGAGATGAAAGAGACATGCAGCTGTTGGATAAGTGGGAGTAAAATGCAGTATTTTCATAGAGAGAATGACCCATGGGCATATCTTAAAAGATTAAGTAAGGCACTAAAACAAGTGTTGATTCTTCAAAGCAAGTAATCTAGAAAGACCTAGAAGATGAATTGAAGTTTATCTGCGTACAAAGAATATGATGAGGAAACAAGGGTGAACAGATATGTCAAGAGAGAGCTGATCAAAACTATACTAGTTAGACTGCAAGAGACTATTTCTCAGAACAAAGTTCTTGAGGTATTGAGGACAAACAGTCCATAAACTAGCAATAAGAACCATGAATTTGACTGAAACATATTTTTCATTAATGAGTGGAATATTGATCAATAGATAACTTGGTAGTTCATATCTTTGACATTAAGTAGACACCTTGATCAGAGGCCGGACTCCCTAGTTACTCAATGTGAAAACCAAATTACCTCTCTTTTTAGAGAACAGAGTTAGTAACTGTGACTTTTTACCTGAGAAGACACCTTGATCAGAGGCCAGACTCCCCAGTTACTCACCACTTAATTACCATTGCTCTGTCATGATAGCAAATTTTGCTCTTCTTAACAGAGATAATCTGACACCTCATGACTGAGGAAAATTTTCATTTCTTTTTGATGAAACACTCAGTTTCTCAGTAATTAGACCATTGCTCTGAGCAAGTAAATTTTTTGTTTTGATCCCCTTATATTATTTTTCATATGAATGTTTGAAAACAATACCTACCAGAAGCACTGATTCTTAAAGAATGTGTTCCTTGAAGTCTAGGTTTCGAGTTTTTAACAGATATCATGACATATAAGTTTAGCTTGTTCCATGATCATGAAATGTGTAAGGAGATATACTTCGAACACCTTATCCAAGTCTTTGCTAAATTACTAGATAAAAGATTCTAGCTGAGCTTTAGTTGTTCAGACTTAAGGATTTAAGACAAGTATGGGATTCTACTTGTTGTGAATGAACTGTATTAAATCTTTTATAAGAAACAACATCAACATACATCTCTCAAATACTTCTGAGTCAGTCAATCTTCACACACTAATCAGCTCCCCCTTACAAAATGGTTTGTTATTCAAATATGACTCATGCAGTATATGCAAATACACAGACCCCTCAGCTTAACGGCTCGCATATAGACATAGACAGAACTCCCCCTCACACTATGCCAAGATATGAAGACATACTCATGCTGAGTGGTTAAGAACATAGAGGAGGGACAGGTTATTCATGGAAGTAAAACATTTTACTCAAGAATAATGTAGATGTAAATGCTGGAAAAAAAATCATGAGAGCATTTTATTCAGGGAGCTAAGATTTAAAAATACCTAACTCCCTCCTCAAAGATGTGAATTTTTCATTATCCAGTGGCTTAGTGAAGATGTCAGCTATTTGGTTTGCAGTGCCTACATAGATTAATTCAAATGTTCCTTGGGAAACCTCATCTCTTATAAAATGATGTCTTATTTCTATGTGTTTGGTTCGAGAAGGCAAAACAGGATTCTTGGCTAGATTGATGGCACTAGTATTGTCACAATATATAGGTGTGCACCCCAAGTCTACTTGATAGTCCTGAAGTTGGTGAGAGAGGTTGTGTTGGGGAAGGGAAGGGGTTGTTAATGGGGGTCTTGGGGATGGGAAGGGTTGTGTTGGGGAAGGGAAGGGGTGCTTGGGAAGTGGGGAATTCTCCCTTGGGAGATGAGAGAGGTGCTTGGGGAAGGGGAGTGAGTGGTTGGTGGTTGGAGGGTGGAGTGGGGATAGGTGGAGGTTACCTTGGGGTTGGGATAGAGTTAAGAGGAGTTGTAGGTTGTTGGGGAGGCTCTTGAATGAGGGGAGGGGAGTTAGAAAGTAGGTGGGAGAGGGGAGAGAGAGAGGGGGGGCACATCCCCTTTGAGTGAGAGAGAGATAAGAGAGAGAGAGAGAGAGAGAGAGAAATATCAAGAGAGAAAGAAGAAAACTCCACAAAGGAATTATCTATTATATTGATCATCAAAGGTTACAAATGAGAGAGGGGAGGGGGGTATTTATAGGCGAGGACTTTTTACATGACCATACTGACCCTAGACAATTGACACAATGACCAGACAGACCAGGGAGGGATGTCCCTGGGCCTAGCCCGTTGAATTGGACCCAATAGCCTACTTAATTAACCACATGACAACTAACTTAGGTAAATGACTCACTAACCTAGGTACTAGACTCAAATAAAGGAAAAATTACATAGTTTATGACTCAAATAAAATATAAAAATTTCATGACTAGACTCAAAAGCACATGACGAATACAATGGCACATGCCGACGAATAATCCGAGCCTCAAAAAAATGTGGAGGGGCAAGGGATGCCCCCATCATACCCCCGGGGTGGGGAAAATCGACCTCGTCGAGTATGGGTCCACCGGGGATGTAGTACACCAAATGCAGCTCCGGGCGAGCCATAATCTCCAAACTCAACTCCGCGTCCCTAGTCGGGGGACGGCTCTTTAGCCTCTCAAGGTAGCTCGGGCACACCCTCTTGCTGGCAATGGTACCCTGCTTGCCTAGTATTGCCTCCGTGTGCTGATGTCGGGCTCTCAAGCTGATTGGTGGAGGCTCTCCGAAGGTGTCACTCTCAAATGTAGGTAGAGGCTCGAGGCACTCACTAGGATCCACCACAGTGCCCATACAGGGTACCGGGTCCGCCACGTGGGATGTGGGGTGAATCCCAAAACCCATCGGTAACTCCAACCCTTAAGCCGGGTTGCCAAAGCCACTCAGAACTCCGGAAGGTCCAAGTCCTCATGCCCTCGATCTGGAGGTGACCCTAGGGTAGAGCCACTCCAATGTCACCATCACTAAGTTGCCTACTTGGAATCCCAAGTGGCGCTTACGAGCTATTGCCTTCTCTTTGTGATCCTCACCGCTCGTTGCTAGATGCTTGCGTGAATGCGTATGCCATGCACTACGATACGGTGTGGGTGTGAAAAGTATGGTGTGCAAAGGTGGACCAGGGCAGCGAAATATAGACTGATCATTTTTTGATGCCATGAAGACTTTGACGGACTTAGGAGGGCCGGGGCATCCATAGGTGAACCTATCATGCATGGGTGTGATGAGTGCCGGAGGACCCGGACATCCATGAATGCTTCTAACTTGCTTAAGACTCATGATGAATGAAGGTGGACCATTACATCCGAATATGGGCCACTCATGCTTCCTACTTGACATGTGGGTGATATGAATGAATGGACCCGACTTATGAATCATGCCAAGTGGTGCGGTACGCCAAGGTTCATACATTCCTATCCCAAAGATGACTTTCATATGCATGGGTGTGGGGTGGCCCTTGAGCTTCCACTAGAAAGGGTCGAAGGGATCATGGAAGGTGGTCATCATGGGAAGAGGCACTTCCTTGTTCCCTAGGTGTAGATCTTCCTTGGTCATGGCTACCCTTGTGTCGCCCAAGACTTGGGAGAGGTGGGCATGGTCAAACATGGTGGGTGAGGGTAGGGAATAGTGGGTGGTGAGTAAGGCGGGTGGGTCACATGGGCATCTAGGCTCTCATAGGAAGGGGTCGAAGGGATCATGGAATGGGTTACCTAGAGAGAGGTACTCTAAGTCCTAAAGGTCCTCAAAAGATGATGAGGCATCCTCCTCCATCGGGATAATTGGGCCGGTGATTTGGGTGGGATGGTAGGCCACGAATAGATGGCTTGACAATCTACCCGAGATAAGTAAGTCCAATTTATGGATAGCATCAGGCTCATCGAGTGTGGGGAGGAATAGAAGGAGGTCGTTAGTGTAGCAACCCACAGTGTAGATTGAGGTGATAGACCGGACACATAAGTGTAGGAGGTCAAGGCTCCTAGGTTGGTTGGTCACTGTGGTCAACATGTCGGTCAACTTGATTTGCCATGCTAAGCCCTTAAGAAGATCCCCTAATGTTTCCACTTGGAAGGATGATTGGATGGTAGTGCGATAGGAGGAGAAGGGTACTATGGGGAGGTTTAGCTCCATGGGAAGGTAGTCATTGGATGTGATGGTGAATTGGTCTCACCTTTAGCCATCTAGCCAGGGGCTCATCTATGATTATGGTGCCATGTGTGAAGGTTTGTGGCTCTTGAAGGTTCGGGCTATGTGGGGTGGGGGAGATGATCTCCTCTACCAAGGGGATGGGAAGGTCTTTTGTGGGAGGGGTGATGATGATCGGCGTATGGTGCACCAGTGGTGGGGGGTAAAGGGAGACTTGGGTTAGGATAAGGAGGGGAAGTAGTGGAGGCCTAGGACATGGTAGAGTTGGGGTAGGGAGTGGTAGATGGGTTGGGTGAGGAGGATTGGGTTGGTTGGTCTTAGAAGGTGTGTCCCTTTTCGGAGACGATGGAGGGGTAGTGGTGGAGACCAAGGCGGCTTGTGGGGTATGGGTTTGGTGAGGGGTTTTCGGTTGGGGTGGTGTGTTCTTCAAGGGCCTCGGTGGAGGGGTGGACACGGAGTCCACTTGGGCTTGTGGAGCTATGGTTGTGGTGAGGACTTGGAGGTATGGTGTAGATGTAGTGGCCGGGGTAGGAGAGGTGGGAGGCGGTGGGGATTGGGTGATTGGGGTCTTGGGTTGGCCGGGTGGGAATGGAGGAGTTGAAGTGCTCCATGGGCTATGGTGACCTGGGTAGGAGGAGGAAACATATCTAGCCCTAAGTTGATCCTTCATGTCCCCCCATGTGGTGAGGGGAGCTTCCCTTCTAATTATCCTTAAGCCTTCAATTTTCAACCAATGGGTTTGAGCCCTTTTGGTTAGTTGCATTTTGGCAAATCGAACCTTCCTATCCTCGGACATGGGATTCCACTCGAAGTAATGGTCTATTGAAGCCTCACAATCTAAATAGTCAATAGGATGAGTTCCATCAAAGGTGGGAGGTGGGGTAGATATCTTGCTTGTCGTCCGCCCTTGGGGCGGGCCTATTGTCTCCTAGTTGGTTGAGTCGACCTGATAGGCTATCAAGCCGCTCATTGGCATAGGTCAAGGCTCCCATTAGGTAGTCGACACAGCCGTGGTGGCCATGTGTGTTGGTGGTGGGTTTCTCTTGGGGGTTTGCACTCATGAAGAGGGCTGATGGGTAAGGTCGGTATGAGGCGGCCATGCTAGTGGACAAGAGCGATGCACTGGGAGACTCTAAATGCATATGCGTGCCCTAGGACCAACTTGTAGAGACAAGTTAAGATCTTGCTCTGATACCACTTGATGTGACACCACCTTGGGGGTGATAGCCACTAGGCCAATGATCCTTGGACCTATGACTCGCAAGCATGCAACTTTGACGGTGGACTCACTCGGGCGAGCTCACTTACGTAGCGCTCATGGTTGCTCGTAGGCAAACCAGCGATGCTGGGAAGGGTCTGAGGTGGGACCTTGACGTTCCAGGGTAAGGCTAGCTTAGGATGGACCCCTAAGAGCCTGGGATGCCCAATTCCGCAGGCGGCCAGCACGCCAAGGGGGTGGGATGTAAGGGGTTGCTCTCGCCTCGCTCCGCGATGGTCGCTCAATTTGATGACAATTTGGGACCGGGCACTCTCTCACCGTCAACGGCACTAAGATGCAATACTAATTAAGCAAAGGAAACCAGCAAAGAGAAGTGTTTAGCAGCTCACCTGGTCGGCATGAAGACGCAGACCCCGACCGAAGACGAGGGCGAGCGGGGAGGCGTGGGCTACCCGCACGGCGCGCCGATGACGCTTCGGTCGAAGACCTGCTAGTACATGCACTACTCCCTCGCAGAGGGGTTGGACTAGGGGTGGGGAAGTCCAATTACAACCAAACACTACCTCTACATAGAGAGGGGCTGTAAGCCCGCCAGGCAGGGTGGGGGAGCTAAGTTAGAAACCGAATTACCGAGCTCCATCGGTTCTACCAGCTTAAGGAATAGCTTGATATGCAATCGATGACGGCGCCGCCACTGGCTCTATCGAGCTCAGAAGAGGTCAAGACCGATGCCGAAACTTTTTGAGTTGACCCAAGAGGATGTCTGAATTTTTGGAGAATTTCCTGATGGCGCCGCTGGCTGGGGCAGGGTCTGGAACTGGACTGATCTACTCTGGTTCTGGTTGTTCCCAGACTGCTGCTGCGGGAAGGCGAGGGTGCCACGAACAGTCCTGGGGTCCAAATGATGCCAGAACTACTGCAATCGCGGACGAGTCCTCTTCGAGTTGGGACCAACGGGACCATCGTTGGAGGTCGGAGCTGACCGCGATGACTGGATCAGTGGAAGGAGGTCGGACCAAGTTCTGGGGAGCTGACCTTGCGCACCTCGCGGAGAAAAACTGGAATTCTTGACTCTGAGCTCCAAAAATTGTTCTGCTTCTTGGAGATGGCAGGGGACTTGTAACACCCCGGTTAAATAACAAAATACAAAAGAAAAATTTTGAAATGCGTATTGGAATTAAAGATATCTCCTTGTTATTTCATGACTTCAATGATTTTATAAATTAAAGAATATTATCTATTTTTGAAAGTGGCCAAAATTATATCAATAATTAATTTTCTACAATCACCATAAAAGACTTTCATATTCCAAGATGTAATCGAATTTTTCCATGATGAATTGAATTTAATAGGTATAAATTAAATTAATTAAATCTCACCCGTAGGCTAAAGTTTCGACTAATTTCTAAAATAATGAAAAAATCATATCTTGTAGAGAACAAAGTGTTTAACCATAATGTCAACTGGGCCGACCCCTAATAAAAATTTTATGAGGTCGAATTAAAGAGGTTTAGTCCAAAATCGTTGTTCTTAATAGCCCAACCTTAATCGATCTAATTCGAGCCCATTTCTCAACCATTCGAGCCCAAACTAGGCCCATTTGATAGATAAACCCTAGGAGCTCATTTTTCCTCTGAAACCCTAGCCTCTAGAAGCTCCCATTTGACGGTGGCTATGCAGATATGATCGAGTGCGAGTTTTCACCGGTTTTTCCTCCTTGGACTTTCGAGTCCAATTCGATCCCTAGAACGACCTATAGGCTCTATAAATAGAGGGCTTTCGCAGCCCTAGACCTCCTTTTGATTTTCCAACAGGTGGTGTGGGTGATGGTGGTCAAACCTAGGCGAATTCGGGCGTTTGGTGGCGGCGTGTATTAGGGTTCCGACGAGCGCGTCTTCCCTTCTTCTTCCCAAATCGGTAGGTTTCTCTTGGGCTAAAGATTAAGTAAAATATATCATTTTGTGCGTCTTTAAGCTCCCTTTCATTTGATACTTAATGCACAAAAATTGATCTAGCATCATGAGAGTATTTATTATTTTAGTAGAAGCATGTCTATCTAGGGTTTCTCTTGTTTAACCTCGATTAATGTCGGGATTAGCAGGCTTTAACCTTAAATTGATCATGCCAGGCTATGCATCATCATGTTCTCATCAATTGATTGTAAAATACCCAATTTTCATGCTTTCTCTGATGTGTATTTAGCCGTTTTGGTAACCCTAGCCGAGCTCGTCGGAGTCGGGCAGGGCGACCTGAGAGCGCACCAACCGTAACCACTCCATGTATAATGGCCCCTCGATAGACCGCTCAGGCTAGAGAGGCGGCTGATGTTTAACCGTTCAACTATTTTGTACTTCGGATTATTTCTTGAATGAAACAGCCAACTCCTGACTGTTCCTTTGGACGGCGGGCAGGTACAGACCGCTCATAGACCCCAGCGGCACTCTACAGACCGCTCAGATCCTGCCAGACCTCCGGGATTGTGGGGCCTGAACGGCCTATCGTTCAACCGCCGATGCTATTGAGATGTCCTCATCTGACCGCTTTATCATGCATAACTGCTTTATTATTGTTTCGGCATGAATTATCTTAATTGAATAATGCTAATGGTAGATAGCAACATGTATATAAATTGGAACTTATGAATGTTAGAAGCTTATAATTTTCTTGCTTGATTACTCTCATCATGATCTTGATTCACCATTTCAATAAAGTTAATCTTAAACATGTTCTATTGAAAATGAAAGAATGATACTAGAGTTGTTTTGACAGTCATTCTACTCCGGTAGGATTGACTGACCGTTGTACACTTGTGTTCTGATGATTTTTAGCCCTCAACTCTTGTAATGGTTGGAACTCTCCGTCGGATACTTCTTTCATCGGACTAGGACATCCATTATAAGACCTCCTAATGTCCCTGCGAGCCTGTGATTCCCACTAGGACACCGGGCAGGTTGTATCTCAAGTCTTGCACCTGTGAACTCGACCGGATCGCTTGCATGTCTCTATCAGATCGCTTGCTTGTCTTTTTCCATATTCACGGCCCATATAAAACTGTTCGAGTCCCTACGCAGCTTGGATCTAACCGTTTGATTAATCAGCGGCTTATATCGGACCGTTGTATGCCATTGAGTGGCCCGATTAAGACCGCGTATCACTGGTTAAATGCCAAGTTGTGCTGGTCAATTAACCTTGATTGTTTTGCGACCAGGCCCTGTTAAGTCGACCCAGAGCCTCTAGGCTAACCTAAGAATCAGGGGCTGAACCCTGGTTCAGTTCCACCATGCCTATGGTGGCCTAGGAGCCCTTTTGGGTAGCTTTCTCTATCTTGCTTGGCCCAGTTACTGAACGGCCAAGACCGGTAGGTTTAGGTACTAGAGCAAACTATCGTCCGACTGCTCAATTAATGCGCAGCCCATTCCAGCCCGTGTAGCCTTCTTCAAGGGCTCCTTTTCTTCTTGAATTGGGCGGCGTATTGTGAACCGCCTATTTTGGTTCAGCGGCTCAATTTGGACCGTTCTTTTATAGAGCGGCCCATTTGAGACCGTGTATCCACTTAGCTCCGGCTAGGCTGTGTAAGGTTTCGCACAGCACCTACGGGCGACGCAGCGGATAACAAAAATTTAATTTGCCCGATTCCGGTGTTATAGAAAGCTTAATCTGTGCTCTAATCGGTATTTCTAAGACCCTAATTACGGGTTGTGTGTTTCACCTTGCGCGAAACGACGCTGTCCGCTAAGCCCGATGCAGAGAAACTGAGCCGCATAGCTGTACGGCCTCTAGAGCAGATCCACACGGATCCTTGCGCAGCGATTGTACCTCCCCGGCATAACTTTCCCCGGCTCTAACACCTTCTGGAGAGAGAGAGAGCAAGGGGGAGAAAGGGGGGAGGCTTAACCTCTCCCTTAAGCTTAATGCTTGGTTAGCTTAAGGGAAGGAAAGGAAAAGCTAAGAGTTCGAATGAACTCACGTAGGAGCCATATATATAGAGTTTAGGCTTATTAGAAAAGGCTCCAAAAGATCAAAACTGTATATATGTCATATCTCATATTATACATATGTATTAAGCTCCATTTACACTCCTTTCCAAAAGGAATTAAATAGAATTAATACATACAATTGTATAATAATAAATCGTCACCCAAGAATCCAATGTGTGTGATCCTCTAGGTCCATAGTCACTCTAGTTTAAGGCCCATTAACTTCTAATTCCTAATTAGAAGTAAATTAAACGTGATATTGGCTTCTACAAGAGCCGAATAATAGTTTAATTCATTCCGAACCTTCGATCACGTTGGGTCAAGTAAATCCGCGTGATCCTAGAGGACGTCGGGTTTAAACCAGCCTGTCTGGTACCTGTAAGTCCACAGTTACCACATCGATATAATCCCTCGCTCCTTCTATGAGTCTGGTACGATCGAGAGTACGGTATCTGTCAAACCCCATGATCGTGCCATTTGACTATGACCTCCTTAAAGTGTATGACGTCCGTTCTAAACGAACTCACACGACCCTGGCCAGGGATTTAACGGAGCGTCAATGTCATGACCCATTAACTGTCTGATATATACCCGACAGTGAGCGATCCCTTCTTGACCATTGATGATCTTCACACGTATCCTGGAGTGGTTAATGACTCGGCAACTCATGACTTATGGTTAAAGTTACTTAGATAAATAATTAAACCATTCTAATCCTCGTGTAAGATCCGATCAATGTCTCAGGTCAAAGGACCAATGATGCTACTGTGACCGTTGGATCTTCAGTTGACATTAGGTATAATCAACCATCTGAAGATCCAATAGCGGATCAGTTCAGTGCACATCCTCCAAGGACATACACCTACACATATGTGTTGGTGCCCCGCACCAATGACCATGAGACTGATCACTGACACATCATGTGTACTGGTTTAATAGGTAATCAAAGTCCCCGAGTGATTACCCTCCAACCAGGAACAGTTTAAGGTATGTGTTCATGTAAAGTAAGTCTCATGTTCGAGATCCAATCTCGAGCTGACTTTACAACCACATATCCTAGGGACAACGTAAAGTAACACAATCGCATATTTACGCTCAAACACAACTTTATTAATGAACAAGATCGTACAACTATTGGGCCTACCCGACCCGAAATTGGCCTATAGCACACCAACACTAACAATCTCCCACTTGAACTACAGCCAATTGCCCACAACTTTGAGGCCCATCTTATCCCGATGACGCTCAAATACAGTCTGTGTCAAAGGCTTAGTCAGTGGATCTGCTATGTTATCTTCTGACGGTACACGCTCTACCATCACATCTCCACGATCAACAATCTCCCGAATAAGGTGAAAGCACCTGAGAATATGCTTTGACCTTTGGTGAGATCTCGGTTCCTTCGCCTGGGCGATAGCCCCATTATTATCACAAAATAATGGGATGGGAGCTGTTATCTCGGGAACTACGTCAAGTTCCAAGATGAATTTCTTCATCCAGACGGCTTCCTTAGCAGCTTCTGCTGCAGCAATATATTCTGCCTCCGTCGTCGAGTCTGCAGTCGTGTCTTGTTTGGAGCTTCTCCAACTGACTGCCCCTCCATTCAACATGAATACAAATCCAGACATGGATTTGCAGTCATCTGGATCTGACTGGAAACTAGAATCTGTGTAAGCTCTAAGCTATAAGTCCTCTCCTCCATAAAGCAGAAAAAGATCCTTAGCCCTTCGCAGGTACTTAAGGATGCCCTTTACTGCCTTCCAGTGCTCTTCGTCTGGATTTGCCTGATATCTACTGACAATGCTCAAAGCATTGACAACATCAGGCCGTGTACATAGCATTGTATACATGATTGACCCTATCGCCGAAGCATAGGGTACCTTATTCATGTGTGCCACCTCCTCAGAAGTTTTAGGACTCATCCCCTTGGATAGGCAAATTCCATGTCTCATGGGAATGAGACCTCTCTTGGAATTTTCCATCCTAAACCTTTTGAGGATAGTATCTATGTACATTGATTGGGATAATCCTAGCATCCTTTTAGATCTATCTCGATAGATCCTTATGCCCAGCACATAGGATGCTTCTCCCAAATCCTTCATGGAGAAAGTCTTGGACAACCAAGACTTAGTTGATGTCAACATCCCTACATCATTCCCAATGAGTAAGATGACATCAACATAAAGGACCAAGAAGGTCACTGAGCTCCCACTGACCTTCTTGTAAACACAGGGTTCATCTTCATTCCGAATGAAGTTGAAAGATTTGATAGTCTCGTCAAATCTTAAGTTCCAACTTCTAGATGCCTGCTTTAATCCATAAATGGACCTTTGAAGTTTGCATACCTTATTAGGATGTGGCTTGGAGGTGAATCCCTCAGGCTGTACCATGTACACCTCTTCTGACAGGTTTTCATTAAGAAAAGTTGTCTTCACATCCATTTGCCAGATCTCATAATCCAGGTATGTAGCAATGGCAAAGAGGATTCTGATTGACTTAACCATGGCTACCGGCGAAAACGTCTCGTCATAGTCAATGCCTTACCTTTGACGATATCCTTTCGCCACTAGTCTAGCCTTGTATGTGTCAATCTGTCCATCTGCACCGATTTTCCATTTGAAAATCTATTTGTAGCCGATAGGGACCTTCCCTTTGGGTACATCAACCAAGTTCCAAACTTTGTTGGTGTACATGGACTGGATCTCTGAATCCATTGCCTCTTGCTATTTCTCGGAGTCTACACTACGGATCGCCTCCTGGTACGACTGAGGATCATCATCCTCATCGATACATACCTTAGAAGACCCCTCTGAGACATGTCCAACATATCTCTCAGGTTCTCTCGGTAGTCTACCAGATCTCTGTAGTGTCAATGTTTCACCTTGAATAGGATCAACTGATACAGTCTCATCTAATGAGTGTGTGTCTATGGGTTGTGGTTCTTGGACCTCATCCAATTCTATCTGGCTCCCACTATTTTTCTGGAGTAGGTATTCTCTTTCCAGAAATACAGCTCTCTTGGCCACTAAGACCCTTTGCTCAGAAGGGTGATAGAAATAATATCCAAACGTCTCCTTTGGATATCCCACAAACCTACACTTATCGGTTCTTGACTCAAGCTTATCACTCTCGTTCTTCTTTACATGAGCAGGACACCCCCAAATTTTAATGTGATTAAAATTTGGTTTCCTGCCCTTCCATATCTCATATGGTATAGAAGGAACTGATTTACTTGATATCCTATTCAATAAATAAGCCGCAGTCTCTAACGCATAGCCCCAGAGAGACAAGGGTAGTCCTGACACAGACATCATGGATCGGACCATGTCTAACAAGGTCCTGTTTCTTCTCTCGGATACACCATTGTGCTGTGGTGTATACGGTGGTGTCCACTGAGAAACTATTCCATGGTCTTTAAGATAAGAAGTGAATTCATGGCTTAAGTATTCACCCCCTCGATCCGATCGAAGAGCCTTAATACTTTTGTCAGTCTGTTTCTCTACTTCATTCTTGCATTCCTTAAACTTCTCAAAGGCTTGTGACTTATGTCTCATTAAATACACAGCCATATCTAGAGAAGTCATCAATAAAAGAAATGAAATAGAGATAACCTCCTTTTGCTTCTATGGACATGGGTCCACACACATCCGAGTGTATGAGCTCGAGAAGGTCAACAGCCCTCTCTCCATGTCCACCAAAGGGAGCCTTAGTCATTTTCCCCACGAGACACGACTCACAGGTATCAAATGGCTTGTATTCGAATGAATTCAAATACCCATTTGAGTGTAAGTGATAGACTCTTTTCTCACCTACATGACCAAGTCTGCAATGCCATAGATATGCAGAATTCACTTCATCAGCATTGAAATTTGCATAACATTAGAACGTGTATCTAATACATAAAGACCATTGACTAATGAACCATTGGCTATAATCAAACTATTATTCATTATAGAGCACCCAGTGCTATTAAAAGTCAATGTGTATCCAATGTTATACAAGCCAAAGATTGAAATAATATTCTTAATAATATTAGGAACATAATAACAGTCATTCAGCTCCAGAATGACTCCTGAAGGTAAACTGAGGCGTGCAGTCCCGACAACTTTGGCAGCAACTAAAGCTCCATTACCCATCCTCAGTTCAATCTCCTTTTTGCCCAATCGCCTTCTATTTGCCAGCACCTGCACAGAATTGCAGATATGAGATGTACATCCAGTATCCAATACCCATGATGTGGATTCCATATATGACAAATTAAGGTCTATGACAAAAATACCTTCATTTAGAATTGCCTTGCAATTCCTTTTCCAATGCCCAGTTTCCCCGCATCGAAAACATTTGTCTTCCTTTTCATTCTTCTTGCCCTTCCCTTTGTCAACTTTGGCGAGTTGCTTACCCGTGGCCTTTTTCTTTCCCTTCCCTTTGTTACTTGCGGTGGATATTTGAGAGGCCTTCCTTTTCTTGTTGGCCCGGCCAATAACCATTACAGACGAAGATGGTTTATCTTTCTGCATGGTTCCTTCAGCACTCTTTAACATATTGAGCAGCTCTGGGAGAGTTGCTTCAATCCTATTCATGTTAAAGTTCATGATGAAGGAAGAAAAGGAATCGGGCAATGACTGGAGTATAAGATCAATGCATAGTTCAAGATCCAACTTGAACCCCAATGCATTGAGTCTTTCAATCCACTCCATCATTTTCAGTACATGGGCCTGCACTGATGAACCCTCAGACATCCGTGTCTTGAAAAGCCTTTTTGAGATGTCATACCTCTCAATCCTACCCTGCTCCCCGAAGAGCTGGCGTAGATTGAGAAGTATACTTCTACAATCAGTCTTTTCAAATTACCTCTGTAGCTCGGGAGCCATAGAGGCCAACATGTAACATTGGGCAAGGGATGAGTACTCAGACCACTTGGCATAAGCCAGTAACTCGCCCTCGTCGGCATCAGGAGCTGGCTCAGAGTGAACCGTGTCCAACACGTACGCAATCTTTTCGGCGGTAAGGACTATGCGTAGATTACGCATCCAATCCGAGTAGTTCGGTCCAGTTAATCTATTTGCATCCAAGATGCCGCGGAGGGGGTTGGACGACGACATTGTAATCTGGATAAGAAATAAAAGACAACATAGCATGTGTTCAAATTCTAACTTAGATGTGGTTTTCTATCTTAGTTAGTCCCACTATTTTTCGATCGAACTATATAACCCTCAGTATATAGAACGGGAGATCAACGAGATCAACCTAGTGGGTCGGAATCCCAACGAGACTGATGTACGACCTTGTGGAAAGCACAACAAGCCATACACCATCTCAAGGGCAGTCAACAGGCACTTGCATCTAATGCAATATCCGATATTCGGGCCCCGAGAAATCATCCCCTTGTGGAAAGCACAACAAAGGATATTCTCGGTTAGATCTAACCATCATTACTACATAGCAATGAGTTCATGACCCGACCCTTGTGGAAAGCACAACAAGGCCGAGTTCAATTTCTCACCCCATTGAGGCCGAGCCTTGGAGTTTAATCCCGCCCCCAAACTCATGGACCTTGTGGAAAGCACAACAAATCCATGAAATGAAGACGTTCATTCACTCCATAATGATGGAGGGCCACGACGACTCCTAGAGCCACGCTTACCAGATCTAAAATTTAAGCGCGAGGGAATTTAATTTTATCTTGATCTCACCCTAGGTGGTAACATAAATATATCCAATATATTTACCGTACCTAGTAGTTTGCACAAAATAAATGCATCCAATGCAAAATAAAACGTAAGTGATCATGGACTTTAACCCTAATGTAACTAAGACATCCGGCTCGCTTCCGAAGCAGTTGGATCGTCCTCGTCGGGTGTGCTCCGCTTTTCAATCTCCGACGTCGCATTGATTATAACTTTTACACGGCACGCAGGCCGGAAAAATTAAATTACATGTGACTCAAATTCCAACAGCCCTTAGGGCGAGTACAACAATGGAGGAAGATAGAAGTACATTGGAATCTCAACAGAGAGAGAAAGGAGGTTCGCAGACCCCAATTAATTACATTAATCCAAGTCCATGATCACTTGCCAACCCATTCAAATAAAATCAATCAAAGGTTATTTTCTGAAAATAATCCTTACTTTTGAATTTAAAAATGGGATGTGCAAACAAAATCAGGCTAACTTTGTTTAATTTTAAAAATCAAAGCATGATTAACTAAAATTAAACACACAAGCAGGCCAATACAAGGTAAATAATGTAAAGCACATAAAGAACCATCATTTTCTACAGGGACATGTAATTGAGATAATTAATTAAATTTAAATTTAAATTTAATTATCCAATAATCAAATTTAAATTCAAAAGTTAAACATGCCAATAATTTAAATTTAAATTCAAACAAATTATCCAATAATATTATTTGAAAGTAAATTTAAAATAATGCAATTATCCTCAATTAGTAATTTTCTAAAATTTAAAATTTGAATTTAATAATTATCTAATAATTAAAAATTCAAATAATTGAATTTTCTACATTTAACTTCAATAAAATATAAAATTTGAATTTTATAATTATCTAATAATTAAAAATTCAAAAACTTCAATTTTACTGAAGTAACTTCAATTATTACCATTTTATCTCAAGGTAAATAGTAATTATCTCACCTCGGTAAATTCAACACGGTTAAATAGAAATTAACTTTTGACATTTGCCATCGAGATAACACAATTAACCTACTAGATAAAATTCTATTTAATTTACAGTGCGTTTTCATATATATATCCAATATATATATTAATGTTACTAGAGCACGGTAAATTAAAAGGGTTAAAAACAATTTTTTAAAAAAAATAAAAAAAACTTTTTTTTTCGCGGCCCCCGCAGGGCGCGGCCGGCCACGCGGAAGGCGTGGGCGGGCGCGCCCGCACGCGGGCGCCGCCCCGCCCGCCCCCGCGCCCACGGCGCAGTGCGCCCAAACGGGCCTTAAAAAAAATTTTTTTTAAAAAAATATTTGCTGCTTGGATGCCCAACATCCAGGAAGAACAGAGACGCCTAGATCTCTTTCAACAAATAATAATTGAAAATTTAATTTCCCCTAAAGCATGGTTCTAAACGGCGCTAAAAACACCGAACAGAGCGCGAACCTGGCTCTGATACCACTGTAAGGTTTCGCACAGCACCTACGGGCGACGCATCGGATAACAAAATTTTAATTTACCCGATTCCGGTGTTATGGAAAGCTTAATCTGTGCTCTAATCGGTGTTTCTAAGACCCTAATTACGGGTTGCGTGTTTCACCTTGCGCGGAACGACGCTGTCCGCTAAGCCCAATGCAGAGAAACCGAGCTGCACAGCTGTACGGCCTCTAGAGCAGATCCACACGGACCCTTGCGCAGCGACGGTACCTCCCCGGCACAACTTTCCCCGGCTCTAACACCTTCTGGAGAGAGAGAGAGAGCAAGGGGGAGAAAGGGGGGAGGCTTAACCTCTCCCTTAAGCTTAATGCTTGGTTAGCTTAAGGGAAGAAAAGGAAAAGCTAAGAGTTCGAATGAACTCACGTAGGAGCCATATATATAGAGTTTAGGCTTATTAGAAAAGGGCTCCAAAAGATCGAAACTGTATATATGTCCTATCTCATATTATACATATGTATTAAGCTCCATTTACACTCCTTTCCAAAAGGAATTAAATAGAATTAATACATATAATTGTATAATAATAAACCGTCACCCAAGAATCCAATGTGTGTGATCCTCTAGGCCCATAGTCACTCTAGTTTAAGGTCCATTAACTTCTAATTCCTAATTAGAAGTAAATTAAACGTATTATTCGCTTCTACAAGAGCCGAATAATAGTTTAATTCATTCCGAACCTTCGATCACGTTGGGTCAAGCAAATCCGCGTGATCCTAGAGGACGCCGGGTTTAAACCAGCCTATCTGGTACCTGTAAGTCCACAGTTACCACATCGATATAATCCCTCGCTCCTTCTATGAGTCTGGTACGATCGAGGGTACGGTATCTGTCAAACCCCATGATCGTGCCATTTGACTATGACCTCCTTAAAGTGTATGACGTCCGTTCTAAACGAACTCACACGACCCTGGAAAGGGATTTAACGGAGCGTCAATGTCATGACCCATTAACTGTCTGATATATATCCGACAGTGAGCGATCCCTTCTTGACCATTGATGATCTTCACACGTATCCTGGAGTGGTTAATGACTCGGTAACTCATGACTTATGGTTAAAGTCACTTAGCTAAATAATTAAACCATTCCAATCCTCGTGTAAGATCCGATCAATGTCTCAGGTCAAAGGACCAACGATGCTACTGTGACCGTTGGATCTTCAGTTGACATTAGGTATAATCAACCATCTGAACATCCAATAGCGGATCAGTTCAGTGCACATTCTCCAAGGACATACACCTACACATATGTGTTGGTGCCCCGCACCAATGACCATGAGACTGGTCACTGACACATCATGTGTACTGGTTTAATAGGTAATCAAAGTCCCCGAGTGATTACCCTCCAACCAGGAACAGTTTAAGGTATGTGTTCATGTAAAGTAAGTCTCATGTTCGAGATCCAATCTCGAGCTGACTTTACAACCACATATCCTAAGGACAACGTAAAGTAACACAATCGCATATTTACGCTCAAACACCACTTTATTAATGAACAAGATCGTACAACTATTGGGCCTACCCGACCCGAAATTGGCCTGTAGCACACCAACACTAACAGGATGTTCTTCGGCCAGTCATCCTTGCACGGCCCAATATGGACCGTTTCTGGGTTAAGCGACTCAATAATGACCGTGTACCTTCCAGTGTTCCGAAAATTGATGTTTTCATTATTTTGATTGTGTGAGCTGCTCTAGCCTATCCAGGCTATAGTTCCTTGAGTTGGGACCTATTGTTAGGTCTATTTATGACATTATCCATTCTAAGTCATTTCTTTGAATGACTTTTTCTCTTGATCAAGGAGCTTATTGTTTGAAATCTCAAGAAAATCAATATTCTTATGCACTTTACCTTGATTACATGAACTTGATCTTGGAACTCTTGGCCATTAAACATTGTGGATGTCTAGATTTCTTGGGATCTATGATCCAAAAAAATCAATGTCAGGGCAAGCACATTAAAGGGCCCAGTCTGGTCCTGGGAGGCGCACCCAAAAAGTACTTGATCCTCGGGGAGGTGAATGACTAGGTGTGGCATTTGACACCGAGTACTATCTAGCGTGTTGGGTCTACGACATTCCACATTCTCGTGAACTTGCTATTCGTGCTTGAAAGCATGAAGTACTTGCTTGCATGACTCGACTTGACTGGACTTGATATATGGCCATTCACTTGAAGTTCTGATTACTTGCTCTTGCTATCGTGCTAGTTATCTTGTTATCATGCTTAATTATTTTCTCGCGTTATTCATGCATTCATGAAATGGTTAATTACGTAATCTATGCCTGATGATATAGTGTAATTCCTACTGTGCTTCTAGCTCACCCCTACTTTCCAACCCTTTTCAAGTAACGCGGTAGATGGAACGCTTACAATTGGGATCGGGACAGCGTGATCAAGTGAACCTGGAGATTTAGAGACCGTAGTCTGTCTGTTTATTTTCTTGAGTCTAGATAGTATAGTGAGTCTTGTCTTTTTCTCTTCTTTTGTCTTTTATTAAGTCCAAATTGTAAATTTAAATTTTCAATCCTCAATAAATATATATATTTTTATCAAATTGTTTGGCCTCCATGTGTCTATTCGTGTTTATTTATTTTGCTCTTGCTATCATGACTATTTCGCTGTACGTTCCGAATGCTGCTTCCCGCTGTTATCGGTTCGGGGCGTGATAGAAGTGGTATCAGAGCCTTGGTTGTTTGAGTTCTAGGTTCTTGTCTATAAGTATAGGTTACCCTATGTTATAGGACCCGTGTCATCCCTTTTGTCACCTGGTGAGATTGGGTAGTGTCTCGGGTTAGGTAATAAAATATGTATAAGATTGCGTAACGCCATGCGTAAGGGTGATAAATATGTTAACTTTATAAATTTTTACAGGTATCAAAGCCCTTTTTGAAATGAAAGCAAGAGGAGCTACGAGTAAGCTAAGGTTCGGTTTCGCTAGAAGGTGGCGAGTCCATCGTAAGAAGATTCAAAGTAATAAGAAGAAAAGGTATAACCTTTCGCAAATGAAATGTTTTCACTGTCATAAAGTTAGTCATCTAATCAAGGAGTGTTGGCGAAGGAGCGGAGCGTGTCTTCATTGCGGAAATAAAGAACATGTAATGGCTAATTGTCCTAAACTACTTCCACAAGTAAATTACAACTGATTTCTATCAAATGAAGAATTAAATAAGGTATCTTTCTCCCTTATCTTTAACTATAGTTAAAATTCTTTTACATTCCATTAGCGCTATGATTATCATGTTATTTTGCGAATAGATAATGACATCCGACGAATTTGGGGACCAAATTCTTTAAAGTGGGGGAGGATGTAACACCCTGATTAAATAATAAAATATAAAAGAAAAAGTTTGAAATATGTATTGGAAATAAAGATATCTCCTTGTTATTTAATGACTTCAATAATTTTCTTAATTAAAGAATATTATCTATTTTTGAAAGTGGCCAAAATTATATCAATAATTATTTTTCTACAATCACCATAAAAAGACTTTCATATTCCAAGACGCAATCGAATTTTTCCACGATGAATTGAATTTAATAGGTATAAATTAAATTAATTAAATCTCACCCGTAGGCCAAAGTTTGGACTAATTTTTAAAAATATGAAAAAAATCATATCTTGTAGAGAATGAAGTGTTTAACCATAATGTCAACTAGGCCGACCCCTAATAAAAATTTTATGAGGCCGAATTAAAGAGGTTTAGTCCAAAATCGTTGTTCTTAATAGTCTGACCTTAATCGATCTAATTCGAGCCCATTTCTCAACCATTCGAGCCCAAACCAGGCCCATTTGATAGATAAATCCTAGGATCTCGTTTCCCCTCTATAACCCTAGCCTCTAGAAGCTCCCATTCGACGGTGGCGGCGCAGATATGATCGAGTGCGAGTTTTTCGCTGATTTTTCCTCTTTGGACTCTCAAGTCGAATTTGATCCCTAGAATGACCTATAGGCTCTATAAATAGAGCGCTTTCTCAGCCCTAGACATCCTTTTGATTTTCCAACATGTGGCATGGGCGATCGTGGTCGAACCTAGGCGAATTCGGGCGTTTGGTGGCGGCGTGTATTAGGGTTCCGACGAGCGCGTCTTCCCTTCTTCTTCCCAAATCGGTAGGTTTCTCTCGGGCTAAAGATTAAGTAAATATATATCAATTTATGCATCTTTAAGCTCTCTTTCATTTGATACTTAATGCCCTAAAATCGATCTAGCATCATGAGAGTATTTATTGTTTTAGTAGAAGCATGTCTATCTAGGGTTTCTCTTGTTTAACCTCGATTAATGTAGGGATTAGTAGGCTTTAACCTAAAATTGATCATGCCATGCTATGCATCATCATGTTCTTGTTCCATTGATTGTAAAATACCCAATTTTTATGCTTTCTCTGATGTGTATTTAGCCGTTTTGGTAACCCTAGTTGAGCTCGTCGGAGTCGGGCAGGGCGACCTCAGAGCGGACCAACCGTAACCGCTCCATGTAGAACAGCCCCTCGATAGACCGCTCAGGCTAGAGAGGTGGCTGATGTTTAACCGTTCAACTATTTTGTACTTTTGATGGTTTCATGAACGGAGCAGCGAACTCCTGACCGTTCCTTTGGACGGCGGGCAGGTACAGACCGTTCATAGACCCCAACAGCACTCTACAGACTGCTCAGATCTTGCCAGACCTCCGGGCCTGTGGGGCATGAACGGCCTATCGTTCGACCGCCGAGGCCATTGAGAGGTCCTGATCTGACCGCTCTATCATGCAGAACTGCTTTATTATTGTTTCGGCATGAATTATCTTAATTGAATAATGCTAATGGTAGATAGCAACATGTATATAAATTGGAACTTATGAAAGTTAGAAGCTTATAATTTTCTTGCTTGATTACTCTCATCTGTTGTGCCTCTGTGATTTTGATGATTGGTTTTGATGTGAGTCATACACTGTGAGTCACCATGCATTGATGTTCTGTTTTGATGATTGATTTGATTTTGATGATTGGGTGTTGATGTGAGTTAATCAAATATTCAGTCATCTTGCTGCTCAGTTTAGTTTAATATATTTTGATGTTCAGTCATGTTAACTGATGCATAAAGCATTCATTGCTACACTCTGTCTGCACAGTTGTCACTGCAGTGCGTCAACTCAGTGTGCCGATGCGTCGACCCCTTGGTCATATTTGTATCTGTCCATACAGTAGTGCGTCAACTCCTTGAGCTGATGCGTCGACGCTTCAGTTCAGCTTCTTCATTTGATGAAGTCTATACATCATCAGTTGATCATCAAGAATATACGTTACAGCGTCAACTCAGCAAGTTTGCTCATCAGTCTTCACATTCAAAGTCTGTACAGCCGCTGGTCTAGCTTCATGAAGTCTGTACATTAGACTGTTACAGGAAGTCTGTACATTGTCCGTCTTCCTTAGCGTCTTGTTAGTTGATGTCTACACATTGGGCTTCATGCTCCTAAGTCTATGCATTACTGTTCATGCATCAGTCTTCATAAGTCTGTACTTTAGACTGTCTCTCTCAGCGTCTCATGGCATGAGGTCTGTACACTTGAATTGCCCTTGATCTGGTCAAGTGTATACACTCTCTCACTGTAGCTTTCAGCTATTCAAGTCTATACACTGGACTGTTAGGTCATGTCTATACAACGTGGGCGTCAGTTCTTCAAGCCTACACTTCGACTGGTCATGTAAAGTCTAGACATTCGAACAAGTCTGTACATTGGCCATCAAAACCCTAAAAGTCTGTACATCCTTCAAGACTCTCAAAGTCTGTACAGCCTTCTCTGTCGATTCAGATTTCAAAGTCTATACAGCGTTCGTCTCAGCCACCGTCTCACGCTTGCAAAGTCAATACGCTGGTCGGTGGAACAAAGTTTGAACATCCTTCAGTGAACTTTGAAGTCTATACACTGATACACTGATCATCGTCTTTGGGCATCAAAGTCTGTACATCACCTTCAGACTTTCAAGTCTATACACACCATGATATTCCAAGTTTGTACATCCACAGTGTATCATCAAAGTCTGAACATTGTCTCACTCCGTCAAAGTCCATACATTTGTTTTCTCTTCAAGTCTGGACATTGGCTTCATATCATAAAGTCTATACTTTGGGCCTAACATTCAAACTCTACATTGAACCTTCGTTCATCAAAGCCTCAAGTCTGTACAGCGTGAAGTCTACACTTTGGCTTTACGTTTTCAATGTCTGTACAGTGGCTTCGCATAGGCAAGTATGTACATCGGGCTCCTTCTAACTAAGTCTACACACTCCCTCACACTGTACACACCTAGTCTATACAGCATGATCGTCTTTACAAGTCTACACACAGTTCTTCACTTAAATTGATGACTTAGCCGATACTCTATCTGATAGGTGTTCTGATCGTGAAGCTTATGAAGGGCACGTGATTCGAGGCTGGAAGGGTAGACAGGATTGTGACACGTGTGCTGAAGCTGGCTGAGAGGCTACACGTGGACACAGTAAATCAAGAAAGAAGCTCCTGGATTATTCTGGTGCGTCAACGCATTGAGCAAGTAGCGTCGACGCAGCAGTTACAAAAAGAGAACCAATGGGTTACTGGGTTACTCAGATGCGTCAACACCACCCACTGGCAGCGTGGGCGCAGCAGTTCAAGTAACTCCTTTCAACCTCTGGAGTACCTTGACAGCGTCGACGCTGCAGCTCGTTGGGTCGACGCAGCAGGTTGATGGAACGACACCTTTTAGCTGCTAGTACACACCGATGCGTCAACGCCATCAACAAGCAGCGTCGACGCAGCGGCTTAAGAGACGCGTTTATACGAATGTACATGTTCGTGCGTCAACGCCACCAACTGGTAGCGTCGACGCAGCAGTTCAAGAAAGGACGCCTATCTGTTGAAGACTTGAACACTGAACTGCCGATACCGTTGCGTCAACGCAATAGGCTGATGGAGTCGACGCAGCGGTTAAGAAGTTTGAAGATTTCTGATGACTGCGTCAACTCTTTGGAGCTAGTGAGTTGACGCCATCTAACCCCAGGTGCTGAGCGTACTGGTGCTGGGCACATGATCCGAGGATAAGTAGAATGCCCAGATGAGGACACGTGTTCTGACAGTCTACTGGATGCTGCCACGTGGTCCGAATTCTTAGGGCGGGAACTGTGGAAGCCACACGCGCCCTGCTGCTGCTCCAGGTATAAAATGAAGCCTTCGTCTTCAGATGAAGGTTGATCGAAGCAGAAGCCTGAAGGGCAGAAAGCCCTTCGACCCAGAAAAAGAGAAAAAGAAAAGAAGAGAGCAGAGAAGAGAGTGAGAGTGAGAGTGAGAGAAGAAAAAGAAAAAGAGAGAGAGATAGTGCTCGTGTGAAGAGAGAAGAAAGAGTGAAGAAGAAGAAGTGCAGAAGAGAGCAGAAGAGAAAGAAATAGAGATAGAGAGTGAGCGAGAGAGCTCGTGGAAAAGAAGGAAGAAGCTGCTTGAAGATCTATCTTCACTGGACCGTGGATCAGATCTAGGCCAGTCAGCTCCGTTGAGAGCCACATCTGTGTTTTCATCTATTACAGCTTTCAGATTGCTGTGTTATTTTCGTTTATTGTTTTCCTTTGTTTTCTGATCATCTTTGTTCTTCCGATTGCCCTGTTAGGGGTCGGGTTCCTCCTGTTGGTTCAGGAGAAGGGAGATCTGATCTCCAGGCTGCAAGTGACAGGTTGTCACTTGTGGGTTGCCCTCTGGTTAGAGGAAGGGAGGCTAGTCCTCCGGTTCTGGGCTTGTGGTTGCAAGTCCAGTGGTCCCTCCTGGTCTGGAGGAAGAGAGGTCTTCGACCTCTAGTTTCCAAGTGGCTGGGAGTCACTTGGGTGTCCCTCCGGTTGGGAGGAAGAGGGGAGTATGTTCCCCTGGTCAAGCTGTATGGCAGCAACTGTTTGCAGACTGAGTTTGCTTGGTTCTAGCATTTGCTAGTGAAGCCTCACTCCGGTTGGGAGTGAGGGGTGGATGTAGGTCTGTGGACCGAACCACCTAAAATCTCTTGTGCAGTGATTGATTGATTTGCTTCTGCTAGATGCTTGGATAGGCACGCCCAAGAGTTTGTATTTGAGTTGATATGAATTAGTTCTATTCTGTGTCTTTCTCTAGCATCCTAGTTTTTAATTTGGCCATAATCTGTAGAAGGATACATTCACCCCCCCCTCTGTATCCGGGCCAAGCACCATAACAGTTGGTATCAGAGCGGTGTCTGCATACAAGGTCCAACGACCTGCAGATTCGATCTCTGGTTTTCGGTGCTAAATTGTTTTTAGTGCATCAATATTCCTGTTGCATTAATCTGTTGTGCTGTCATGGCTCATCCTCCACTATTCAGTGGTTCAAATATTAAATTCTGGCTATATCGTATGCACAAACATGTTAACTCTATTAATCCACAATTGTGGAAGGTTATCTCTCACAGTCCACATGAACTTCCTAAGGATAAGTCCAAGTGGACTCATGTTCACAAGTTGAAAAATGATGATAATGTGAGAGCTCTAAATTTAATGAAGGCTGCAATCGGTTCTGATGATTTTTCCTCTTTCTCAGATTGTAGCACTGTAAAGGAAATGTTTGATAGAGTGACTACAACACACGTGGAACAGGAAGAAGAATGTCTCATGGCAAGAAGGAATGATCAATTAGATGAGTCCTCATCCCAGGTGATCTCTGAGACCGAGGATATTAGCCATGATGAGTTAGTCGCCATGCATGAGCATCTTCTAGATAAATATGAAAGAGTCAAATCAGGAAAGAGAAAATTAAGAAAAGAGAAAAATGCTGAAATCACAAGTCTAAAGGCTGAAAATGAAAATCTAAAAACTGAATTGAAATTGAAAGAAGAATTTGAAAACCAGTTGATTGAAGAAAACTCTCATCTAAAAGATCAAAATAAAAGGCTAATGGTTCTTAATATTGTCTTTTCTGAAAAATGGTTGTCATTTGAAAAAGGGAAATCTGCTGATAAGGAAATTCAATTTGAGAATGAATTGAAACTGAAATAGGAACTAGAAATAGTTAAAAATTTGAATGATGTCATGCAGAGACAAATTATCACATGTGAGGAAGACATGACTAATTCAGAACTCAAAATTTCTTCTCTCCAATCTGAAATAAGAAAACTTGTTCGTTCCATGTCTAAATCTATCAAGGGAAAAGAGAAAATGAATGTTCCTTTGTGTGATAACGCCACTAAATCAAGTGGAGAGCAAGGATGCAAATCCCAAATTGAAAAATCTGTTAAGAAAAAGTTGTACACTACTCCTGCTCGCAGCTCTGACATTGCAAGCTGCTCTGGGCCTCCTAAAACATCTACATCATCTGTTTTCCAATTCAAGGCCCAGAAAAATGAAGAACAAATAAAAGTTGTGAACAAGGGTAAACAAATGAGCAAAAATGGTAGTAAAAACAAGGATAAACATGTCTCTACTTGTGTCTTTAAATCTGCTACCCATACTGCATCTGATGACTCAATGCATACCACTCATAGCTCAATTAATTATCCGTATGCATCTGATAAGAGTGTTTCATGCCATTATTGTGGCAAGGTAGGCCATGTAATGGATGATTACAGATTATTGACTGAAGATGGGCATGCAAGTGAAACATTGCATTCGAGAAATTCATTTGGTAGAAAACATGCTACTAGGAAGTCTGATACATCTTGTCATTACTGTGGTAGGCATGATCATTTCCTAGATGCCTGTTTCATCATGAAACAAGATGATAAAATGCATGCTAGGTCTTCTGTTCATCATCACCCCAAAAGAAACATGTATGCCTCAAACCAACACATCACTTGTTATAACTGTAACAAACGTGGTCATAAAGTTGTTGAGTGTTGGTTTAGGACTTCATGGGGATATAATGATTCAAGAGGTAAGCACCTAAGGTGTTCTGAATGTGGCAAGTATGGGCATGCAGTCAAGGACTACTGGTATGCTCAGGGAAAACATCTTAATTCCAAATTTGATAAATTCCCTGAAAATAGAAACTTTCTTGGCAGAAATGAACCTATTTTTACAGAAAAGATTCTTGTATGTTTTGAATGTGAAAAACCTGGCCACCGAGCTTCTGAATGCTTGTGGGCAGGCAATGCTAAATCAAAACCTCATGCAAGTAACAAAAATTTTCATACAAATTCACATAGATTCCATGATGATAATAATGTCCACAAAAAGAATTCAAGGTTTGCTACATCATGTAGAGATTGTGGAAAATTTGGTCATCTCATGGATAACTGTTACCTGATGGATCATGATGATAATACTGCTAAGAAATTGTTTAGAACACCTGTTAGGGCTTCTACAGGACCCAAGGCAGCTTGGGTTCCTGCAAGATCAAATTGATTGACTTGCTGCAGGTGTGCCTTGGAAGGAGAAATAAAAGGGGTTAACCAAGGCACTCAAAAAGAAAATCCCAGGACTCAATTCAGGTCAGTTCTGAAATCTGTTTTAAATTCATTATCTGAATTTGTGAGTATGAAAAAATGTGAATTTCATGTTGATCTGCTTGTCTGAATTTTGATGATCTCTTCACTGAATTCAATTCTGAATATATTTGATGCTCTTCTCATGCTGTTGTTTGCACTAAATGAATAAGATGCTAGATGCACTGTATTTTGCACTAAGCTAAACGGTTCTTTAATGTATACAGTCAATGCATGTGTCAAATGTCTGCATACATCATTTGCATGACTGTCAATGAAGTTGTTCAATGCATGTAGGACTGCGTTATGTTGCATAGCATTCAGTGTTGAGTCCTTGCATGCATGTAGTTAATTGCATTGCACTTTACTGCATTGAAAATACCAAAAAGGGAGTTTGAATGCATATTGCGAGGGGGAGTCATTGCATTGCATATAGGTTGTCAAATGCATACATGTGTCAGAACTCATTGCATATCCTCTCTTACTGATTCTGTTGCAAACCTTAATCATATTTTGAAAACTTTGAGCTTCACAATCTCTCTTAACAATTGGTATTTCTCCTATCAATTGGTATCATTTGGCTTCAGAAATCTATTAGTCTGTCATGAAGATTTCAATGGGACTATCTCGATCATAAATCTAAAAAATTTTGAACTAGAAATCTTCTATTATACAGTTTTATGAATGTCTGAAATAACTCATGTGGTTTAAGTTTAATGTTCATGGAGTTTGACTTTAAAATCTCTTAAAAAATATCTGAAGCATGATTAATAAACCTTAACCATCTGTCTCATGCTATGTCTTGTAAAATCTTCTGAAATCTGCACTTTTGAATATATGACTTTAATTGGTTAAGTACATGAAACTATTATTGATTTGAAGCAAATGAATGTCTCTGAAATGTCTAAAGGGTTAATTCTGTCAGAGCAATGACATTGGCCACTGAGAAACACAAGTCCAAAAAACTGTGTCATGAGGTGCCTTCGTTAACTCTGATAAAATTCATTGAAACTCAGGCAGAGCAATGGCATGCACACTGAGAAATACAACTCACTCATTAAAAAAAAACGATTTGTAGTGTGTCATGATGTGTAAATGCTAACTATGTTCAAATAAAGCATGACAGTTAGTCACACTAAGGGCTTAGAGATATTGGCCTCTGATCAAGGTATATCCTCTAGTTACAATGTGTGCACTAAACTAGAGTGCTCGTAAAATTTGTAGCATGGAAAATTGTTGAACAAATTGAAATATCTGAATATTGATGCTAAAATCTAATTGCTACAACCCTAGACAAAATAATATGACTTCATAATTGCTTAATCTCAATACTAGTGCATGTAATTCTGAAAGAAGGCAATAAATTTGATTGTGTAAGACAAAGGGAGGAGAATCAAGATAAATATGAGGGCTTGGTTCATTTTTATTAAAACATGGTGTTTAGATATCAATACAAGATTTTATTGATAAACTCTGCATACATCATGTTTAAACCATACTGTTCATAAAGCTCATTCATAAGCCCTTATAATGGAAGACTTTGAAAACTTATGTTTTAGATTTATGAGATTGATATCTCTCTGAAAATCTGACTGAATTGTCTGAGAATGAAGCTTCCTTAAAAATCTGGCTGAATTTCTTCTGCTCATGTTATTAGTTCATTGACCTGAACTTGTCCTTGTTTGCCCCTGTGGTCTCCTTCTCATTCATCTCATAAGATTCCACTTATTGAGGGGGAGATTCCATGTCATGCATCACTTGCATATCAATTGGCATCTATTCAGGGAGAGCATTCCTTGTCATACTGAATCATGTTCATATCATTTGTGACCTTGCTTTCAAATCCCTCATGATCAGATTTATGCATGATCAACAAAAACTGTATAGTCAACTCCTTTCTTATCAGTTGACTGATTCCATCCGCAGTTTTTTCTGACCATACAAATGTGAGGTGCCACTCCCTTTATTATCTTGTTAATTTGCAGCCTTCTGAACCTCAGAATGGCTGATTTCAGATTGATTTATTGGATAACCAGAGTCCATCCCTGTGCTTCAGGGGGAGTTATGGTTTATTTTCATCTAAGGGGAGAGTAGTCAATCATGCATGTTAATAGGGGGAGAACTGTTTCATTGTCATAAGGGAGATCTTCATTTTAAAGAATCTTGACTCATTCTCTGCATTGTTATGCTGCATTTGACTATCAAACCATTTCCCTTCTTTTTAATTATACCAAAGGGGGAGATTGCTTGCCAAAGAGGGAGTATATCATTCAATAAGTGCAAGCAGGTTCATTTTGAGTATCTCTAACTCATGCTTTTGCTGAAACTCCTAAAAGAGGAGGAATTGTCTGAATTTTTAAACATGCTATAATTCCTCAAACTATTTTCTTTTTGATGAAGTCAAAGGGGGAGAATAGTCTGAGTCAGCATCAGATTGACTCACTGTGTAGAGTTGCCATCATCAAAAAGGGGGAGATTGTTGTGCCTCTGTGGTTTTGATGATTGGTTTTGATGTGAGTCATACACTGTGAGTCACCATGCATTGATGTTCTATTTTGATGATTGATTTGGTTTTGATGATTGGGTGTTGATGTGAGTTAATCAAATGTTCAGTCATCTTGCTGCTCAGTTTAGTTTAATATATTTTGATGTTCAGTCATGTTAACTGATGCATAAAGCATTCATTGCTACACTCTGTCTGCACAGTTGTCACTGCAGTGCGTCAACTCAGTGTGCCGATGCGTCGACCCCTTGGTCATATTTGTATCTGTCCATACAGTAGTGCGTCAACTCCTTGAGCTGATGCGTCGACGCTTCAGTTCAGTTTCTTCATTTGATGAAGTCTATACATCATCAGTTGATCATCAAGAATATACGTTACAGCGTCAACTCATTGGGCTGCAGCGTCAACTTAGCAAGTTTGCTCATCAGTCTTCACATTCAAAGTCTGTACAGCCACTGGTCTAGCTTCATGAAGTATGTACATCAGACTGTTACAGGAAGTCTGTACATTGTCCGTCTTCCTTAGCGTCTTGTTAGTTGATGTCTACACATTGGGCTTCATGCTCCTAAGTCTATGCATTACTGTTCATGCATCAGTCTTCATAAGTCTGTACTTTGGACTGTCTCTCTCAGCGTCTCATGGCATGAGGTCTGTACACTCGAATTGCCCTTGATCTGGTCAAGTGTATACACTCTCTCACTGTAGCTTTCAGCTATTCAAGTCTATACACTGGACTGTTAGGTCATGTCTATACAACGTGGGCGTCAGTTCTTCAAGCCTACACTTCGACTGGTCATGTAAAGTCTAGACATTCGAACAAGTCTGTACATTGGCCATCAAAACCCTAAAAGTCTGTACATCCTTCAAGACTCTCAAAGTTTGTACAGCCTGCTCTGTCGATTCAGATTTCAAAGTCTATACAGCGTTCGTCTCAGCCACCGTCTCACTCAGCGTCTCACGCTTGCAAAGTCAATACGCTGGTCGGTGGAACAAAGTCTGAACATCCTTCAGTGAACTTTGAAGTCTATACACTGATACACTGATCATCGTCTTTGGGCATCAAAGTCTGTACATCGCCTTCAAACTTTCAAGTCTATACACACCATGATCTTCCAAGTTTGTACATCCACAGTGTATCATCAAAGTCTGAACATTGTCTCACTCCGTCAAAGTCCATACATTTGTTTTCTCTTCAAGTCTGGACATTGGCTTCATATCATAAAGTCTATACTTTGGGCCTAACATTCAAACTCTACACTGAACCTTCGTTCATCAAAGCCTCAAGTCTGTACAGCGTGAAGTCTACACTTTGGCTTTACGTTTTCAATGTCTGTACAGTGGCTTCGCATAGGCAAGTCTGTACATCGGGCTCCTTCTAACTAAGTCTACACACTCCCTCACACTGTACACACCTAGTCTATACAGCATGATCGTCTTTACAAGTCTACACAGAGTTCTTCACTTAAACTGATTACTTAGCCGATACTCTGTCTGATAGGTGTTCTGATCGGGAAGCTTATGAAGGGCACGTGATTCGAGGTTGGAAGGGCAGACAGGATTGTGACACGTGTGCTGAAGCTGGCTGAGAGGCTGACACGTGGACACAGCAAATCAAGAAAGAAGCTCCTGGATTATTCTGGTGCGTCAACGCATTGAGCAAGTAGCGTCGACGCAGCAGTTACAAAAAGAGAACCAATGGGTTACTGGGTTACTCAGATGCATCAACACCACCCACTGGCAGCGTGGGCGCAGCAATTCAAGTAACTCCTTTCAACCTCTGGAGTACCTTGACAGCGTCGACGCTGCAGCTCGTTGGGTCGACGCAGCAGGTTGATGGAACGACACCTTTTAGCTGCTAGTACACACCGATGCGTCAACGCCATCAACAAGCAGCGTCGACGCAGCGGCTTAAGAGACGCATTTATACGAATGTACATGTTCGTGCGTCAACGCCACCAACTGGTAGCCTCGACGCAGCAGTTCAAGAAAGGACACCTATCTGTTGAAGACTTGAACACTGAACTGCCGATACCGTTGCGTCAACGCAATAGGCTGATGGAGTCGACGCAGCGGTTAAGAAGTTTGAAGATTTCTGATGACTGCGTCAACTCTTTGGAGCTAGTGAGTTGACGCCATCTAACCCCAGGTGCTGAGCGTACTGGTGCTGGGCACGTGATCCGAGGATAAGGAGAATGCCCAGATGAGGACACGTGTTCTGACAGTCTACTGGATGCTGCCACGTGGTCCGAATTCTTAGGGCGGGAACTATGGAAGCCACACGCGCCCTGCTGCTGCTCCAGGTATAAAATGAAGCCTTCGTCTTCAGATGAAGGTTGATCAAAGCAGAAGCCTGAAGAGCAGAAAGCCCTTCGACCCAGAAAAAGGGAAAAAGAAAAGAAGAGAGCAGAGAAGAGAGTGAGAGTGAGAGAAGAAAAAGAAAAAGAGAGAGAGATAGTGCTCGTGTGAAGAGAGAAGAAAGAGTGAAGAAGAAGAAGTGCAGAAGAGAAAGAAAGAGAGATAGAGAGTGAGCGAGAGAGCTCGTGGAAAAGAAGGAAGAAGCTGCTTGAAGATCTGTCTTCACTGGACCGTGGATCAGATCTAGGCCAGTCAGCTCCGTTGAGAGACACATCTGTGTTTTCATTTATTACAACTTTCGAATTGCTGTGTTATTTTCGTTTATTGTTTTCCTTTGTTTTCTGATCATCTTTATTCTTCCGATTGCCCTGTTGGGGGTCGGGTTCTTCCTGTTGGTTCAGGAGAAGGGAGATCTGATCTCCAGGTTGCAAGTGACAGGTTGTCACTTGTGGGTTGCCCTCTGGTTAGAGGAAGGGAGGCTAGTCCTCCGGTTCTAGGCTTGTGGTTGCAAGTCCAGTGGTCCCTCCTGGTCTGGAGGAAGAGAGGTCTTCGACCTCTAGTTTCCAAGTGGCTGGGAGTCACTTGGGTGTCCCTCTGGTTGGGAGGAAGAGGGGAGTCTGTTCCGCTGGTCAAGCTGTGTAGCAGCAACTGTTTGCAGACTGAGTTTGCTTGGTTCTTGCATTTGCTAGTGAAGCCTCACTCCGGTTGGGAGTGAGGGGTGGATGTAGGTCTGTGGACCGAACCACCTAAAATCTCTTGTGCAGTGGCTTGATTGATTGATTTGCTTCCGCTAGATGCTTGGATAGGCACGCCCATGAGTTTGTATTTGAGTTGAAATGATTTAGTTCTATTCTGTGTCTTTCTCTAGCATCCTAGTTTTTAATTTGGCCATAATCTGTAGAAGGATACATTCACCCCCCCCTCTGTATCCGGGCCAAGCACCATAACATCATCATGATCTTGATTCACCATTTCAATAAAGTTAATCTTAAACATGTTCTATTGAAAATGAAAGAATGATACTAGAGTTGTTTTGACTGTCATTCTACTCTGGTAGGATTGACTGACCGTTGTACACTTGTGTTCCAATGATTTCTAGCCCTCAACTCTTGTAATAGTTGGAACTCTCCGCTGGATACTCCTTCCGTAGGACTAGGACCTCCATTATGAGACCTCCGAATGTCCCCGCGAGCCTGGGATTCCCACTAGGACGTCGGGCATGTTGTATCTCAAGTCCTGCACCTGTGAACTTGACCGGATCGCTTGCTTGTCTCTGTCCAGATTCACGGCCCATATGGAACCGTTCGAGTCCCTACGCGGCCTGGATCTGACCGTTTGATTAATCAGTGGCTTATATCGGACCGTTGTATGCCATTGAGCGGCCCGGTTAAGACCGCGTGTCACTGGTTAAATGCCAAGTTGTGCTGGTCGATTATCCTTGATTGTTTTACGACCAGGCCCTGTTAAGTCGACCTAGAGCCTCTTGGCTGACCTAAGAATCGTGGGCTGAACCCTGGTTCAGTTCCACCATGCCTATGGTGGCCTAGGAGCCCTTTTGGGTAGCTTTCTCTATTTTGCTTGGCCCAGTTACTGAACGGCCAAGACCGCCAGCTTTAGGTACTGGAGCGGACTATCATCCGACTGCTCAATTAATGCGCGGCCCATTCCAGCCCGTGTAGCCTTCTTCATGGGCTCCTTTTCTTCTTGAATTGGGCGGCGTATTGTGAACCGCCCATTTTGGTTCAGCAGCTCAATTTGGACCGTTCTTTTATAGAGCGGCCCATTTGAGACCATGTATCCACTTAGCTCCGGCTGGGCTATTCTTCGGCCAGTCATCCTTACACGGCCCAGTATGGACCGTTTCTCGGTTAAGCGGCCCAATAATGACCGTGTACCTTCCAGTTTTCTAAAAAATGATGTTTTCATGGTTTTGATTGTGTGAGCTGCTCTAGCCTATCCAGGCTATGGTTCCTCGAGTTGGGACCTATTGTTAGGTCTATTGAAGACATTATCAATTCTAAGTCATTTCTTTGAATGACTTTTCCTCTTGATCAAGGAGCTTATTGTTTGGAATCTCAAGAAAATCAATATTCTTATGCACTTTACCTTGATTACATGAACTTGATCTCAGAACTATTGGCCATTAAACATTATGGATGTCTAGATTTCTTGGGATCTATGATCCAAACAAATCAATGCCAAGGCAAACACATTAAAGCGCCCAGTCTGGTCCTGGGAGGCGCACCCGAAAAGTACTTGATCCCCGGGGAGGTGAATGACTAGGTGTGGCATTTGGCACCGAGTACTATCTAGCATGTTGGGTCTACGACATTCCACATTCTCATGAACTTGCTATTAATGCTTGAAAGCATGAAGTACTTGCTTGCATGACTCGACTTGACTTGACTTGATATATGGCCATTCACTTGAAGTTATGATTACTAGCTCTTGGTATCGTGCTAGTTATCTTGTTATCATGCTTAATTATTTTCTCGCGTTATTCATGCATTCATGAAATGGTTAATTACATAATCTATGCCTGATGATATAGTGTAATTCCTACTAAGCTTCTTGTTCACCCCTACTTTCCAACCCTTTTCTGGTAACGCGGTAGATGGAACGCTTGCAATTGGGATCGGGACAACGTGATCGAGTGAACTTGGAGATTTAGAGATCGGAGTCTGTCTTTTTATTTTCTTGAGTCTAGATAGTATAGTGAGTCTTGTCTTTTTCTCTTCTTTTGTCTTTTATTGAGTCCAAATTGTAAATTTTAATTTTCAATCCTAAATAAATATATATATTTTTATCAAATTGTTTGGCCTCCATGTGTCTATTCATGTTTATTTATTTTGCTCTTGCTATCATGGCTATTTCGCTGTACGTTCCGAACACTGCTTCCCGCTGCTATCGGTTCGGGGCGTGACAAGACTTGCAAGAGAAGTTCTCACCCAAATGGGGCCACAAGAAGCCCAGGGTGCTGGTCGTGGGAGCCTCTGAAAGTCGTTGCTGGCTGTCTGCCTGGGAGGAAATGCGCAGTCTGACGAAGATGACTCCTCCGAGCAGCTCCAAAGTCTAACGACTACGAGACCACCTCTCCTACGAAGCAGCCTTGCCAAGCTTTCTTGCAGTATAAGGTACACCACCTGAAGATGCGCGGTGAAGACGTGGCAGCCTCTGCAACTCGACCCTTGACTGCTGCCTACGAACTGTGATGAACAGAGTGGTGATAGGTGATGGGAAATGGGGTAGATGGGATGGGAAATGAGGTGGATGGGTGTGGGGGCGACCCCTGGCTGTGAGGGGGTCTGGTAGGGGGCGATCCAAGGTGTGGGAGAGGTAGAATAGGGGCTAGAGGAGGTCTAGCAGGTGGAGGAAGGGGGAGCTGCGAATTTGGGTTGGGAAGGAGAGAGGGAAGGAGAGATATCTCTCAAGGTTGGAATGTGACTTAATGAGGGTTCTTAATGGGGGTCTTGGGGATGGGAAGGGTTGTGTTGGGGAAGGGAAGGGGTGCTTGGAGAGTGGGGAATTCTCCCTTGGGAGATGAGAGAGGTGCTTGGGGAAGAGGAGTGGGTGGTTGGTGGTTGGAGGGTGGAGTGGGGATAGGTGGAGGTTACCTTGGGGTTGGGATAGAGTTAAGAGGGGTTGTAGGTAGTTGGGGAGGCTCTTGAATGAGGGGAGGGGAGTTAGAAAGTAGGTGGGAGATGGGAGAGAGAGAGGGGGGGTGCAGCCCCTTCGAGAGAGAAAGATAAGAGAGAGAGAGAGAGAGAGAGAAATATCAAGAGAGAGAGAAGAAAACTCCATAAAGGAATTATCTGCTATATTGATCATCAAAGGTTACAAATGAGAGAGGAGAGGGGGGTATTTATAGGCACATGACTTTTCACATGACCATACTGACCCTAGACAATTGACACAAGGACCAGACAGACCAGGGAGGGGTGCCCCTGGGCCTAGCCCATTGAATTGGGCCCAATAGCCTACTTAATTAACAACATGACAACTAACTTAGGTAAATGACTCAGTAACCTAGGTACCAGACTCAAATAAAGGGAAAATTACATAGTTTATGACTCAAATAAAATATAAAAATTACATGACTAGACTCCAAAGCACATGACGAACACAATGGCGCATGCCGACAAACAATCCGAGCCTCAAAAAAATGTGGAGGGGCAAGGGATGCCCCCATCAATGTAACTAGAAAGTACTTTACACATCCTTGTAAAGGCTATGTACTAGAAAGTCATCAACAAGCATGTAATTTCCATAAGAAACCTCATGAATTTTACTCATTTATAAGAGAAAGTACTCCCAGCGCAATGCGACGCCACTACCATCATACCCCATGGTTTATAGCACATTTTAGACCATCGACCATGGGGGCTAGCATGGAGTCGTTGGACACAATCTGTGCTAGGTCTTGCATCGTCAAGTTATAAATCTAGCTACTTCCACGAGATATAACAATAATCACTACAAGAAAAGGCACCGTTAGTGACGAAAATTTCAGACAAAATTATTTGAGTCTCAATATCCATCTGAATTTTAGACGGATAGATTCCGTCTGAAATTCCATCTCTATTTCAGACAGATAATTATCTGTCACACTATCCATCTCAATTTGAGACTTATATTCAGACGGAAACTATTCCGTCTGAAATTTATTAAAATTTCAGACGAAAATATTGTTCGTCTAAAATGCCATTTGAAAATCATGAAATGCACCGCCCAAATCGGCCCCTCCCTGCCACTCCCTGTCACTCACTTCCCCGCACTCTCCCTCTCATTCTTTGTTTCCTCCGTCTCCCTACCACCATCGCCGCCACTACCGCCGTCGCCGTCGCCGTCCTCCCCGTCGCCGCCGACCGTGGTCGTCCTCGCCGTCGCCGTCCTCGATCGCTCGCCGAAACTCACCGCTCCTCACTTCAGTAGGTTAGACCCTCTCGATCCCTCTCCCTCTCTCTATAACACTCTCCCTCTCCCTCTCCCCCTCTTAGTCTCCCTCACTCCCTCCCCCTCTCCCGCTCCATCACTCCCTCTCACGCACTCACCCGGCAGAGGGGGCACCGGCCGGGGGTGGTCGACCCCCTCCCTCTCCCTCTCCCGTTCTCCCTCCCCCTCTCACGGTCCTATCCCTCTCCCTCTCTGTGTTGGCAGCCCCCCTCCCTCGCCCTCTCCCCCTCTCCAGTTGGCCCCCCTCCCCCTCACAGACACACGCACCGTTGGCCCCTCTCCCCCTCCCTGCTCCCGCCCTCTCTCCCTCTCTCGTTGGCCTCCCTCCCCCTCCCTACTCCCTCCCTCTCTCACCATCACTGTGTGAATTAGATAAATTAAATTAATTTTGGTTTATTTAATATATTTTTTATTCATGGTAGGTTAATCGGTCGAGAGGACGGGAACAAAAGAATAAGAGTTTTTTTACGAAGAAACAGTAAGTAAAAATTTGATTTTATTTTTATATGTTATTTCAATTTATTTTAATTTCTGTAATCTTAAATAGATTAATTGTTAGGGTGATGGGAGGGGCAAATAAAGCTTGTAAATTAATTTATTAATTAGATTTTCTGGTAGTGTTACATCAATGTGAATTAAATGTAAGTATTCTTTAGATTTTGGAAAAGGAAGTTTTTTTTTATGACGAGAAATCTAGCGGAGTTGTTGGGCGATGAATAACGGTGGCTCAAGGGAGGATAGATAGTGGGCTGACCGATTCAATGAACTTTCATATTCGAGTACTAATTAATACTTTCTGCAATGCTCAACAAGTTCAAATCTCAATATAGGTGTGATCTTTTAACTTCGCTTAATACATAACACATACATCTAATTGTACGAACCCAGATTAATTATAGTACATACTACATTCATCGAATTCGCACAACTGTAGATTAATAAAAGGGGAGTATGAAAGAGGACACAATACAAGTACACATGATGATATATGCAGCGAGTATTTCTCAAATGTAGTTAAGATCCAATGTCTGTGGAGTATATATCCGCCTTCAAATCTAGTTAATTTTTTTATCTTTCTCCATTTCCCCCCTTCACTAACGTCCCATCCTCTATCTCACTTCCTCAGTCTCTTTTTTATTGTTGGCCCAGATAACAATATACGCGGACAAGAAGGGAGGGGGTTGAATTTTCCCCCACACGAAATTACAGATTTTAAACAATATGCGAAATTAATGAGATTGATGAAAAATAAGTTGAACAGAAATAAATCTAGTTCACTCAATCTCTCCGAGCACACTCGAATGTGTTGGAATAAGAAAATGTACAAGCAAGCAACCACAGGAAAAGGGGATTTTAAGGTGGTTCGGGACCACGACGGGCTCCCTACGTCCACCCCTCACCGAACCGGTGAGGCTTCACTTGCTTCACAACGAAGCACATGGAGAATATACTCCAACACACACGGAGACTTCGTCTCCATAATGATCCAACAGCGGGATCAATCCACACACACACACCGCAACACTCGCAACAAGATATGATCACAACCGTACGCAGACGGTTCACCACACACAGCGTTTAAGTTCAGAAATAAATGATATGTTCAATACATGCTCATAAACGAAAAGTAAATGACTGGAATAGATGGGAAAAGAGTGAAGAAATGAATCTCCATATGTAGAAAGGGCTGAAAATGATCTTCTTTGATTCCCAATTCGGAGGGAGGTCGGATGACGGTGATTCAAGCTTCCTCTTGATCCTCTCGTCGATCCGCTCTTCTTTCTCTTCTTCCACAATCTCCAGGAATGCTTTGTTGGAGATGAAATCCACCTTGCAATAGCCCCTCCTTCCTTTTCCCCCTTTCTTCACGTACAAGATAAGAGAAAGATAGCACATTAGGGTTCTCTATTGTCAAATTCGGAGTTCACAATGATATATATAGAGGGGTGGCGAAAAGACACATAAAACTCTCCCAAAGTGTGTTAGAAACACCTAAACATGATTAGTAACTAATGGGGGGTGTTTTGGTAAAGTTTAGAAAGGTTTTCAATGGGTTTTAATCGGGTTCGCAAACCCCGTGCCGGAATGGGTCGACCTTATGGGTCGACCCCTGGACAACCAGAGGACGAACAGAAGCAAAACAAAGACCCAGAACCCAAGGGTCGACCCATGCAGTGTGGGTCGACCCCATGGGTTGACCCCTGCACACTGGGTCACTAAAATGTGTTCTGTCTAGACAGAACACTTGGGGGTCGACCCTTGGGTCGACCCATGCCAGAAATGGTTGGAAAAACACTGCAAACCATATTCAAATCAAACAAAACAAATGGCTAGATATTACCATCATCCACTTGACATGAGAGGGTTTAAAAACCATCTTTGAACCTGTAAAAACACAAACATCAAGTTAGTTTATGTATCAAAAATTGAGTTCTCCTTAACTTGATTCTTCCACATAAAACTCCATATCTATACACATTCAAATGCACATTGCAACAAGTAAATAGAATTCTAAAACATGAACCACCATCTTTGGCATTTGATAGACTTTAAATCTCTTAAGCATTCGAGTATAAAACCATGGAAGCTCAAACATACAAAAAGTATTCTTGTATTTACCAATCCTTCCAAATGCTCGACAACAAGAAACTCCAAGTGATAAAAATTCATTTTCACATCAGTGAGTACTTTCATTGGACATTTTAAGCCTTTCCAAAAGCATGATAAATATTTGCTCCACAAACACACAATATTTTGTTATCATCAAAACCAAGGTCAAAAATAATGTGAGAATGCAACACCCAACAATCTCCCCCTTTTTGATGATGATAAAATATTATGGCAATCTACACATTTTTCTCCCCCTTTGGCATAATAAAAAATGGAGAATACAAAAGCTAGAGCAAAAAGTATGAAACCAACCATGTCAAAGAAACATGATATATGCACAAAAACTTCTGAACTTCCAAATAGATATGATCATTATGTGCACCTTTACTCCCCCTTTGTCTTCAATAAAAACAGATTGACAAAAGGGTTATTTAAGCTGATATGAACATGTATGATCTAATGATGCATCTATGGGAGCTAAAGTATGACATGACTTATGTAGGTAAGCAGACAAGCAGGCAAGCATTAGAGTCAAGGAAACAAATATTTATATTACTCCCCCTCAGTAGGGTAAGCGGATAACGACTGAACAGTTCATTCTAAACCGAAATGTGAGACATGTAGCATAATCAAAAAAGATAGTGCATGCATATGCTCGAGGTACTACATAGACCATGATAAGAACAAATTCAAGATATACAGCCATCACAATAATACCCAAAATTAAAATTTGTGTAAATGAGCAATGGACTTTAAAATTATATGGATATGAACAGAATTTCTAGAAAAGACTAGAGGGCTATTTCCTTCCTACACTTCCATTTCGATCCTTGACTTTTGGTAGCTTCACACAACCCCTTTTTGTTTACTTTTCTTTTATTGGATTTCACCGTTCGACGCGAGTCACCTCATGTGTCTCAATGGGGTTTCCCGGCTACTAGGATTCATCATGCAATGTGAATTTTTGTTTCACCTTTCGACGCGAGTTTCCTCATTTATTTCAGTGGGGATTCCCGACTACTTGGTTAGACAATCCACTTATTGAAGCTTGCGGGGTAGGTAGCTTTTCCTCACGATTCTCTTAATTTTCATGTAGAAATTTATTTCCCTTGAAGTGTTAAAAGGAATTTCTGAAATCCTTATCAATAAAGGTCATATGCATCATTTTTGAACAAAGTATGTGGGTAATTATTTTGAATGTAGAAAGTGAATTTGCCTAGACATAGTTATGACTCCCCCTAAATGTATGCACAGTTAGAAATAAATCCTCCTCCTTTGTATATGTCATGGTTCACAAAAGATCAAGAACACTGTAATTTATTTATCAAGGAGGTGAGGTCTTGGAAGATTTTCAAGAGAATGGTTATCTAGAGATATATACATGCAAGCAAGCAAGGATTTTGGAAATTTATTCAAGCAATATGATTTTTGGTACGGAGCAGAGTACATAGGTCCGAAGACCACCTCACGCATAGTGAAAGCTTCCGGATGAATGTAATCCACCTTTCCACATCTCACCATTTGAGATACCGAAGAATCATTGCATTCAAGCATAGAAGTGTATAAAGTATATGCAAGTATATGGATGAATTGAAAAGATGGTGAGAGTTTATTTCTATTCAAAAATAGGCAAGTATATGTGCAAGTGTATGCAAAATTCTCATATAAGTTCAAACTCATGTGTGCAACTTTATAAAGCAAATGCAAATGTATGCAAGGACGGAATTATTATTTACAAAAGGAAGTAAAAATGTGTATCAAAGACTCTATGAACAAGACACTTATCTAAACTGCAAATTCTTCTATATCACAACCAAAATCAACAAAAGGTAGTTGCATGATCAAGGTGGATCGAATGACGAGATCTAACCAAGTTTATACCTGAATTTTTCAACACAAGATTTCAGAACTTGAGCTCTCTTACCTTTGCCTTGAGAAGCCATTATTTACCAACATCTTCTTGGTCTTAAGGCACCCCTACAAAGTAGAATTTTCATTTCAAAGTTTTGGGTACCCAAGCCATCTTGGGTCCCGAGGGGTTAGTTCTAGCATGACCAAAATACATTTTGTTTTTCCTTTCAAACCACTCATCATCAGCCCTCATCAAGTCACACACATACATAGAGTGGCCGAACATACCACAATAAAAACATGTGACATTTGGCTTTCTAAAATGACTCTTATGCATATATGATCTATCAACATATGAGTTCATGCATGAGTCAACATGAGTATAGCCATATGAACTACATGATTTTTGAAATCTATTTTTCACAACGGAATTTTTCTTTGTGGGTGAGTGTCCCAAAACTCTCTTCTCATTCCTAGCATTTTCATTGCTAGTTTCACCATATTCAGACATTTTCTGTTTTTCTTTCAATTCTTTTTCAATAAGACCTTTCAATTTCTGTAATTCATCTTGCATGGTATTGAAGTTGGTTTCAATTTCTTTCGTAGATTTTTCACATTCATACAGTCTTGATTTAAGCTCATCCAACTCCTTTACCAATTGTTCATTTTCAATTTTTTAGATTTTTCACATCTTCATAAGCATGTTATTTTTCAATCTCTAGGGATGAAATATCATCCTCAAAAAGGGAAATTTTAGACAACAACATTTCATTTGCATCTTTCATGTTCTCAAGTTCTAACTCAAGCAAACTACATTTAGTGCATGAAGCTGAACTAGAATGTAAAACATCATGAAACTTCTTTTTCAGATTTTTATTTTCATGTTTCAACTTCTTACACTTTTCATACATTCCAGCATAAGCTATTTCCCATTCTTCACAAGTAAGGTTTTCGTTATCGGAGTTTACCTCGGTGCCATTTTCCTCATCGGCCATTAGACATAAATTCTGGACCGTCTCGTCCAGCTCATCATCCTTCTCGGATTTGGACTCGCTCTCGTCCTCATCACTCCAAATCACCTTCATGGCCTTGGGCTTCTTCACTTTTTCTTTCTTCAGTTTCTTTTGAAAACTTGGACATTTGCTTCTCATATGGCCGACTTTTCCACACTCATAGCATCTAATCTCCCTTTTGTTCCTCAATGCTTTCTTTGGAATTTTTTTCAAGAGAAGTGCCATCTTGTCTAGTCTTTCTGAACATCTTTCTAGCTTTACTAGTGATGACATTCACATGTTCTTCCTCACTGCTATTTAGACTTGACCCTTCATCGCTTTCTTCAGAAGATTTTGAGTGAGCCTCAAATGCCACTGATTTCTTTTTGCCCTTCTCTTCCTCTCTCCTCTCAATGCTGATTTCATAGGTCATCAAGGACCCAATCAACTCATCCAGCTTGAGTGTAGTGAGATCTTTAGAGTCTTCTATCACGGTCACTTGTGTATGCCATTGTGGTGACAAGGACCGCAACACCTTCCTTACTAGCTCTTGATTCGTATATTCTTTTCCTAGTGCCTTCAACCCATTGGAGATCTCCATAAGCCTAGCAAACATGTCCGAGATGGTCTCATGCGGCTTCATCATGAAGAGCTCATATTCTCAGACCAATAGATTTGCTTTTGTCTCCTTTACTTCCGATGTTCCTTCGTATATGAGTCGGAGCTTCTCCCACATTTCCTACGCAGAGGAACACATAGATATATGTGAATATTCATTCAGATGAACAGCACATTGCACTATACTCATAGCCCTGAAATTTTCACATGAATGTTTAATATGCTCCTCATTCCAACTATCCTCATTATCGGGCAATTTATGAGGACCTTTACTAATGACATTCCAGCTATTGTAATCCTATGCTCGCAAAAACACTATCATTCTATTATTCCAATAGGAGTAATTTGTGCCATCAAAGAATGGTGGCTTGTGTATAGAATGTCCCTGAGGAATCATTCCCCTACTATCCATTGCTAATCAATCTTTCCTCCTCAACCGTGAGATTGAATAAAATCAGAGGCCTAGCTCTGATACCAATTGTTGGCCTAGATAACAATATACGCGGACAAGAAGGGTGGGGTTGAATTATCTCCCACACGAAATTACAGATTTTAAACAATATGCGAAATTAATGAGATTGATGAAAAACAAGTTGAACAGAAATAAATCTAGTTCACTCAATCTCTCCGAGCACACTCGAATGTGTTGGAATAAGAAAATGTACAAGCAAGCAACCACATGACACGGGGATTTTAAGGTGGTTCGGGACCACGACGGGCTCCCTACGTCCACCCCTCACCGAACCGGTGAGGCTTCACTTGCATCACAACGAAGCACACGGAGAATATACTCCAACACACATGGAGACTTCGTCTCCACAACGATCCAACAGCGGGATCAATCCACACACACACACCGTAACACTTGCGGCAAGATATGATCACAACCATACGCAGACGGTTCACCACACACAGAGTTAAAGTTCAGAAATAAATGATATGTTCAATACATGCTCATAAATTAAGAGTAAATGACTGGAATAGATGGGAAAAGAGTGAAGAAATGAATCCCCATATGTAGAAAGGGCTGAAAACGATCTTCTTTGATTCCCGGTTCGGAGGGAGGTCGGATGACGGTGATTCAAGCTTCCTCTTGATCCTCTCGTCGATCCGCTCTTCTTTCTCTTCTTCCACAATCTCCAGAAATGCTTTGTTGGAGATGAAATCCACCTTGCAATAGCCACTCCTTCCTTTTCCCCCTTTCTTCACCTACAAGATAAGAGAAAGATAGCACATTAGAGTTCTCTATTGTCAAATTCGGAGTTCAGAATGATATATATAGAGGGGTGGGGAAAAGACACATAAAACCATCCCAAAGTGTGTTAGAAACACCTAAACATGATTAGTAACTAATGGGGGGTGTTTTGGTAAAGTTTAGAAAGGTTTTCAATGGGTTTTAATCGGGTTCGCAAATCCCGTGTCAGAATGGGTCGACCCTATGGGTCGACCCCTGGACAACCAGAGGACGAACAGAAGCAAAACAAAGACCCATAACCCAAGGGTCGACCCATGCAGTGTGGGTCGACCCCAGGGGTTGACTCCTGCACACTGGGTCACTAAAATGTGTTATGTCCAGACAGAACACTTGGGGGTCGACCCCATGGGTCGACCCATGCCAGAAATGGTTGGAAAAACACTGCAAACCCTATTCAAATCAAACAAAACAAATGGTTAGATGTTACCATCATCCACTTGACATGAGAGGGTTTAAAAACCATCCTTGAACCTGTAAAAACACAAACATCAAGTTAGTTTATGTATCAAAAATTGAGTTCTCCTTAACTTGATTCTTCCACATAAAACTCCTTTTCTATACACATTCAAATGCACATTGCAACAAGTAAATGGAATTGTAAAACATGAACCACCATCTTTGGCATTTGATAGACTTTAAATCTCTTAAGCATTCGAGTATAAAACCATGGAAGCTCAAACATACAAAAAGCATTCTTGTATTTACCAATCCTTCCAAATGCTCAACAATAAGAAACTCCAAGTGATAGAAATTCATTTTCACATCAGTGAGTACTTTCATTGGACATTTTAAGCCTTTCCAAAAGTATGCTAAATATTTGCTCCGCAAACACATAATATTTTGTTATCATCAAAACCAAGGTCAAAAACAATGTGGGAATGCAACACCCAACATTTATAAATACCTTAATTACACACACTCAAGTCTCTCTCTCTCTCTCTCTCTCTATACATACTTGCCTGAAGTATACTCTCTCTCTCTCTAGTTCATTGCTGTGATGAGAGAAGGTTCCCCACCCTTCTATAGGTAGGGAAAGAAGAGTGTTACATTTTTTCTTTGAATGTTATTTAATATATAATTAGATGTAAGATGAGGTATGTATTTATGGGAGGTTTTCATGTGTAGAAAAATCACCCAATGCCATTCAACCAAATCAAAGGCCTTATGACCCTCTTTGAAAACATGATTTTTCCAGAAAAATGGCATGCAATAGAGAAAAAAACATCAAGAATAAAAATATTCAACCAAATCAAATGACATGCAAAAAGGGCTATTTTAATGTCAATAGGGAAAAAACATCAAGAGTAAAAATATCCTCCTGGGTAGGAGTGATGAGATGGACATCTAAGATTACCACTCCTGATGCTCCTATAAGAGAGATGCCCTCTCCACATGCCTTAATTGAACCAAATAGAACCTTAGCATCAGGTGAGTGGAGGAATTGCTTCATTGTCAATTCCCTCTGCTCAATATTTGTGTCACCAGAAATCATGAAAATTTCCTTTCCGAGACGCCAGCCCTTAATCCTGATTATTAGCCTCTCCAAAAATCTAAGTGGAAGAATGTACTGACTGAATACAATCACCTTCTCTCCAACAGAGTCTGCCATTGACAAAATGTTCAGAAAGAATTTTATCTTCACTCCATCTTTCAAGTGTATGGAGTCCAAAAGATTATCAATCTCTTGATCTTTCACTTTCATGACACTTCGGTCTCCAGAAGCATAATCAGCACAATCTTTCAAACATGGATGCAGGTACACTGCACTGTCAACAGCAATTCTCTTAAACTTCTCATATTTCCCGAACTCTCCTAGAAGTTTTTTCTGTCTGGGACTCAGACACAATAGTACAGTGAAATCAATGTGTCCTGGCAACTCATCCAAGAAATCGCCTTTGTAGTAATGCAAGACATCTCCGGTCGTCTCCCGAAGGTCTTTTATGATAGAAATTCTCCTTTTACAATGATCTTCGTTTTGCAATGTTTCTTCCACTATATCAATGAAAGCTGTCTCTGTATCAACTTTCAGGTGCCTCCTACTGCCACTTGATATACATGCTCTACTCAGGATACTTTCGTCTCATGGCATCTCGTGATGAGTCTCATGGCATCTCGTGATGGTATCTCTTGAGAGCTACACATTGGCAAGTAGAATAACTTCTTCTGTATGACTTCTACTCTGTTAAGGCTGACAATTGATCTCAGCAGCTTGATGTTCTTCAAAAATGGGAGGAGAACAAGTGTATTCTTTTCTTGGGCTATAAGCAGTTTTCTAGAATTATGTGCGATGTAAGAGACGAGATAGGGGCTACATGTCAGGAGAGGTTACTAAAGGCCCCTAGCCTTCTCATTTTAGATTAAGGCCATACTCCCAGAAAAGAAGACACAAATATTCTTTCTACGCTAGAAAAGGTGCAAACTCCCCGTAAGGTGGTCCTTTCAGGGACACTATTTCAGAATCATGTCAAAGAAGTTTTTAATATATTGAATCTAGTGTGTTGTATGTTTTCCTGAACATGGACTCATCATGACATGCACATGCCGAGTCCATGTTCTCAAACTTACGACGCACTAGATTCAATATATTAAAAACTTCTTTGACATGATTCTGAAATAGTGTCCCTGAAAGGACCACCTTATGGGGAGTTTGCATCTTTTCTAGCATAGAAAGAATATTTGTGTCTTCATTTCTGGGAGTATGGTCTTCATCTAAAATGAGAAGGCTAGGGACCTTTAGTAACCTCTCCTGACATGCAGCCCCTATCTCGTCTCTTACAGCGCACACAATTCTAAAAAATTGCTTATAGCCCAAGAAAAGAATACTCATGTTCTCCTCCCATTTTTAAAGAACATCAAGTTGCTGAGATCTATTGTCAACCTTAACAGAGTAGAAGTCATATAGAGGAAGTTCTTCTACTTACCAATGATGGAACTCTCTTTCACGTTGGCAGAATTCCTTTAGGAAGAATGATTATCGGCCTTGCAGAAGGATATTTAGCCAAAAAACTTTGAATAAAGCTAATGAGCATGAAAGTATTTCCTGAGCCCGGTGCATGTGCCAGAATGCAGCCTCCAAGATTATCAGCCACTAGGTATCTCACCAAGAAATTAAAGCCCTCTATCTGATGTGGCTTAATTTCTTTATTTTATCTTATTTTTCTTTAATGTTGATTTGACTAAAATTGTGGTTTATTTAACTTTGATGTTCTTCATTTGAATTTTTTTTTAAATTAGATGTTATTTAATTTGTTATATGCATAATGATAATTGCATTGTTATTTAATTTTATGTTGTATAAATAAATGGGGTATTCCCTGTGAGCTGAGGTGCGTGGGTGCGACCTAATATTACACGCACCTCAGGAGAGCGTGTTAAAATCGTGTCATTAAGCCTTCCCGTTCAAGACTTTGGGATTGATGTGTACGTTCTCATTTGTTTACGAGAATGTATATATCTACCTCAAAGTCTTGAATTGTCTCGTTTGGACAGTATGTGAATATTTGATCGCACTTAGGCAGTCATTTACTATATGTGTTTGTATGATTTGTTGAGATTTTCAGTTGTGTCTCCTCACTCTTCTCTGATATACCATTATTGATTTTGAGTGTTTTCTTAACTACTTACTTGTAAGTGTTTAAGAAAATTTCAAAATCAATAAATATTTTTGGTATATCAGAGAAGTGTGGGGAGATGCTGCTAAAATTTTCAGTAAATTGTTCAACACATATAGTAAGTGATTGTGCGATCAAACCTTCACGGATGGGTTAAAAGGTGAAATCTAATTAATAGTCCTCTTCCAATTGCAAATGGTCTATGGTGAACGATGTGAGGAAATGGTTGTGAATATTTTCATGAGTAATGATTTCAAAGTTAGGATGTGTATTAACATTTATTGGGTGCAGGTAAAATGTTGACAGATCGTTCATGGATGTATCATAGAATAGTTGACTGGGTGGTGTCGGATGACTTTAAGTATGGAGTTTAGAGTTTCATTGAATTTGCATAGGGGAATCTCAATGTAGCAACAAACCGTGATGGTCACATTCGATGCCCTTGTTCAAATAGTAGAAACTTGAGGTGGCATTCACCATGGGATGTGCAACATCATTTGTACACGAAAGGGTTCGTGGATGGTTATACGAATTGGACGTGTCATGGTGAGGAATACTTCAGGTATGAGCCCGACAATATTGCAGGCACAAGTGGGTACGTGGATATGGCTGTAGATGTTGTTGGTCCTAGTTTTAATGTTGATGAGGAACATGCATACATGGAAGAAGCGCCGAATAAGATAGCCGGAAGATTTTATCAACTACTTAGGGATGCTGATGAGCCGTAGTGGGATGGTTGTGAAAAGTACACTCGGTTGTCTACAGTGTCACAATTGTTGAATTTGAAATCTGACTTTCATATCAGTGAGACTTGTTTTGACCGTCTCCTCCTCTTGATCAAGAGTATGCTACCTCGAGACGAGAAGTTTCTAGAAACTTATTACAGTGCTAAAAAGATGGTCAATGAGCTAGGGCTTGGATATGTGAAAATAGATGCATGCCCGAATCACTATATGTTATATTACAAAGACGATGCAAATAAGATATCATGTTCTATTTGTCACCATGACAGATTCAAACCTAAGAGAGGGGACAATTCAAAGTAAAAAGATGTACCTTACAAAGCATTGCGATACTTCCCTCTTGTGCCTAGGCTGCAGCGGCTATGTATGTCCTCAAAGACGGCTCGACATATGACATGGCACACCGAAAGAGTACGACGTGTCGATGATATAATCAATCATCCCGCCGATGGTGAAGCTTGGACGCACTTCAATCGTACTCATCTTGCTTTCTCAAAGGAGACACGTAATGTTCCATTGGGTTATGCACATATGGTTTTAATCCATTTAGTGGTTCAGTGGCATCTTATTCTTGTTGGCTAGGGTTCATGACACCGCACAACCTTCCGCCGGACATGTGAATGAAGTGAGAAAATCTATTTTTATCCTTACTAATTCCTGGTCCAAAAAGTCCTGGAAACAATTTGGACATATATCTCAGGCCATTGATTGATGAGCTCAATTTATTATGGACTGATGAAGTTGTTACTTATGATGCATGTAGGAAGCAAAACTTTATTATGAAGGCTACACTGATGTGGACAATAAGTGACTTCCCTACATATGGAATGCTATCTGGTTGGAGCACATATGGGAGGTTAGCATGTCCTTACTGTATGAAAGATACCAAATCATTTGTATTGAAACATGGTGGGAAAGTATGCTGGTTTGATTGCCATCGGCAGTTCCTACCAAGTGACCATCCTTCTCGAAGGCAAAAATACTTGTTTAAAAAAATATAGTTGAAATGAATGAAGCAGACTTGCAAAGGGTGTCGGGTCGACATATGGCGACACGGGTGCAAAATTTACCAGATGTAGTACAATTGTCTGGTAGTACACGCCAACTCTCTAATTTTGGAAAGGATCAAAACTAGAACAAGAAAAATATTTTCTGGGAATTACCTTATTGGTCAACTCTTCTTGTACGACACAATCTGGATGTTATGTATAGCGAGAAGAATTTTTTTAATAATGTGTTCAATACAATCATGAATGTTAAAGGCAAAACAAAGGACAACGCCAAAGCGCGTATGGACTTAAAGATACTTTGTAAACGTCCAGAACTGAAACTACAGAACGTATATAGAAAAATTGTGCAGCCTAAAGTAACTTACGTGCTTAATGATGCACAGATCAAGGAAGTGTGCTAGTGGTTGAAACAATTGAGATTCCCAGATAGATATGCATCCAACATAGTCCGTTGTGTGAATGTTAATGAGGGGAAAATATATGGTCTGAAAAGTCACGACTGTCATGTGTTCATGGAAAGGCTAGTGCCCATTGCATTTCGTGATTTGTTGCCAAAGCCTATATGGGGAGAACTGACCGAGCTGAGTCAATTTTTCAAGATTTTATGTGCATCAGAACTCATACTGAGGGATATACAAACTATCGAAGAAAATGTGGTGACAACCGTTTGCAAGCTCAAGAAAATATTTCCTCTGGCATTCTTTGATTCGATGGAGCACTTGGTCGTCTATTTGTCATATGAGGCTATTGTCGGAGGACTAGTACAATTTCGATGGATGTATCCATTTGAGAGGTATGCGAGAATTTTTGTTAAGTTACATGTCGTCCATAGTCAGTACATGTCATTGCCATCTAACTTGTTGTTGTAGGTGCATGCATGAATTAAAAATGAAAGTTCGCAACAAGGTGAAGGTGGAGGGTTCGATTGTTGAGGCATATATTCTCAAAGAAATATCAAACTTCTGTTCCATGTACTTTGAGCCAGAGATTCTAACTCGTCGTACTCGACCTCCACGTAATGATGATGAGAGAGTTGATGATTCGTCCGATCGGCTCTCTATATTTAAGCATCCTGGACGTGCGTTCGGACGTTGCTCGACGCGCACGCTCGAAGATAGAGAGTTGTATGCCGCTGAGATATATATTCTTCTGAATTGTATCGAAATTGAACCTTATGTTGAGTAAGTTCTTAACTCACATTTCCAGCGATGTCCATAAGTTGTTCATCCTTGTTCTGCAGTTCATTTAAAGTAGTAGTGTATTTATATTGCAGATAATTTGATTCAGAATTAGCACAAAAATGTCTAAATATCCAGGACGTGGAGATTGAAAAAGAACGCGAGAAGTTTTTTGCCAAATGACTGAGACATCAGGTTAGTGTCGATTGTTGAATATATGTTTGTATTTATGTATGTTGAGGAGATTGAACCTTATTATAACTACTCAAATGTACATATAGGTTGAACAAGGTCTCATTATTGATCAAAGAGTACAACAGATAAGTTATGGCCCCTCGACGGTTGCACGTTCCTATCCAGGATATATTGTGAATGGATATAGATTTCATACGAGGGATTATGGATGAAGTAAGTCTACGATGAACAGTGGCGTATCTGTTAAGGGAAGTTTATACAATGAAGTGGAATTGGACTACTACGGTCTTCTTGACGAAGTCTTAGAACTTCAGTATTTGGGACGTGACAATCACGTATACATATTTAAGTGTCATTGGTTTGATCCTAATTCTATCCGACATGACATAACTTATGGGATTGTCGATGTCAAACATAGGTCTAAACTTAATACCTATGAACCGTTCATTTTAGCCGCACAAGCCCAGCAAATGTATTATTCAAGCTATCCATCATCCAAGAATAAAGATTGCTGGGCAGTTTGCAGGGTTAAATCAAAACTATTTCCCACTTATGAGTTAAATATGAGTGAAAACCTCTCAGAAGTTGCCAGTGTTGAATATTTTCAATCAGACGAAGTTGACGTTGTCGGTTGCACGCATATTAATCTGGACGAATCTGATGAGCCACTGTCATTACGTAACTGAGATGAAGTGTAAGAAGTCGATCCGACGGAGCTAAATGTTGATGTTAGAGGGGAGGAGTAATCGGATGAAGAGGAAGAGTTCGAATCTGATGAGGCTACTATGGATGACGAAGATGATGATGAGTTAGATATATCATCAGCATGATCGAGGGAGGCACATTTTGATAATTTAGTAAGATAACCGTTCATTTTTGCATAATTTTTAATTACATTGGTCTAGCCTTATCTAATTGAGTATTAATATGTATTAATTGTTTTTTAGTAATAAAGAAATGGTCCGAGGAGGTCATATTGGGAGTGGGAGGAGACAGGGTAGTGACACGGGCTCTACTCCCTCCTCTTTGGCGTCTTCTTCGAGTACATGTATATCTATTAAAATAGTTAGCTATATAAATGTTATAATCATTTACTAGCTTAAAAGAATGTCCTTATAGGTCCAAGTGTTGGCTCACGACCACTTGTACATGCGCCATCCCCACCAGCTCCCGCTACAGGTATGTATGTTTTAATTTTCAGCAAAATATTCGTTTTACTTATGTTTATTAATTCTTACAGGTCCCAGTGCCCTCCCACCTGTTGTACAGACGCCATCCCCACCAGCTCCCGCTACAGGTATGCATGTTTTAATTTTTAACAAAATATTCATTTTACTTATGTTTATTAATTCTTACAGGTCCCAGTGCCCTCCCACCTGTTGTACAGACGCCACCCCCATCACCTCCCGCTGTAGGTATGTATGTTTTAATTTTTAGTAAAATATTTATTTTACTTATGAAATTTAATTCTTACAGGTCCCAATACCCTCCCACCTGTTGTACAGATGCCACCCCCACCACCTCCCACTGCAGGTATGGATGTTTTAATTTTCTGCAATATATTCATTTTACTTATGAAAATTAATTCTTACAATTCCCAATATTTTCCCAATTATGTATATTTTAATTTTCAATAAAATATCCATTTTATTTATGATATTTAATTCTTATAGTTCACAGTCCCCTCCTAGCACGACCACATGCGCCACCCCCACCACCTCCCGCTGCAGGTATGTATATTTTAATTTTTAGCAAAATATTCGTTTTACTTGTGAAAAATAATTCTTATAGGTCTCAGTGCCCTCCCTATAGAAACCCGATAATTTAAAATGAGAAATAATTTTTTTCAAATAAATTATACAATTAAAGTTTTCATGAAATAATTAAATTACATTTTTCTAAACTAGAATAGTGAATTTACGTAAGGTAAATTGAAATTAAATGCTTTAACCCTTAGATAAATCATTGCAAGCCCAATAAAAGTCCATATGATGGATTAGGATTACAATTGGCCCATTGGATGATCCATAATGGACTGGATTAATAGATTAAAGGATTTATTAAAAGATATTTAACCTTAAAATCGTAACACATGTTAAATACCTTTTGAGAAGGATTATAATAACCCCATTTCTAAAAGATTGACTCAAAATCGACCCTTACCTAACAGCCCACCTTAGACCAGCCATTTTTACATTGGTTTCACACCAAATGGAGGCTAGATTAAGAAGAAAAATTAAAATTTTCTTCTAATTCGGAGTTGAAAGTTTGGCATTGTTAGGCAAGGAATCTTGACAAATTTGGCCAAGTTTTGGCTATAAATAGAACCCCAATCGACCCTCAAATCATCCTTGGAGGCCAAGGCTATGCTGCTGCAGAGATTCAAGGAGATTTGAAGGAGGATTGGGAGAAATCAAAGGGTTTCATATTGTTTGGGCACTTTTCTTACCTCTCATTAGATCTGCTCAAAGGTAGGTGTCTCTCAGGTTAAACTCTAATTAAATTATGCCATCTTGTTTATTTTTCTATCCTCTTTCCATTGATAGCTCATTTATTAAATTCTGTTATGAAATGAGAAAGTTATGGTCATTTTAGTGAAGGGGTATTCCCCATTTTTCAAAAACTGAGTTCTATTAATGATCGCGCTGCCCAAGAAAGACGCGTTCTGATCGCGCTACCCCGACATAGCGCGTTCATTTAGACCCTATTTCTCCCGTCCAGTTTTCATAGTGCGTTCATTTTTAGCTTGTTAGGACTATTTTTTAACATATTAAAGTTATTTAAAACTATTTTTCAGCATGTAAAAATCTGTTTTTATCACGAAATTAGTAAATAAATTTATAAAATTTATTTTCAGGATGCTAAAAATTGCTTTCTGTAAGATAAAATTATTTACAGTATGTCAGGATTATCTTAGCATGTTAGCATTAATTTGAACATGCTAAAGCTATTTAAAAACTATTTTCAACATGATAAACCTATTTTCTCAACAAATAATTAGCAAATAAATGTAGAAAATTTATTTTTAGCATGAAAAATTTATTTTATTATCAGGAAATTTAGGAAAAGAGTATGGTAAACTTATGTTTATCACCTCATCAGTAAATTAGTGTACAGGGATTATTTAGCATGTAAAGTATTTATATTAATATGTTAAATAAAACTTTTCAGCATGATAAAAAGTTAATTCCAGCATGAAAAGTGTATCTTATCATTTCAGCAGTAAAGTGACACATGAAAATTATTTCCAGCAAGTAAAACTTATTTTTAGTACATAAGCTCTATTGTCTTGTCAAATAACTAGTACATTGATGAATAAATAGTAAATACCAAAAATTATGATTTTAAAAATTTAGAAATTATATTTCCTACCTAAAATATTTAATTATGAAAAATACACATCAAATTAGACTACGAAATTTAAAATAATTTTATTTACTTGACTACTTTCCTAGTTTACCGTCATCCTTGAATTCTACGACTTAATGTCGTTAAACATGATGCCTAAAATAAGTTTTTCACTCTCCTTTGCAATTATCATAATTTTTGCCAGATCTGTACTTGTTTACAAATGAGCTTGTTCTTGAAATTCTTTGGCCATATTATGGAATTATATAGAAAAATGTCAGGGGCTATGGGTCCCAATGAAATGACATTTAAATGCTAGTGTATAAAGGGGTTCTGATCTGATCCCACGGGCGAGGCAAAGTCTAAATATAAACCGGTATTATAATGATCAGGTGCTAGCATTCACCAATACAGGATCTATTGCAGTTAGGGGCAATCATACTGTCGTGAGAACCCCTAAGTGTCTAGTCAAATAGTGATATTCCATGAGGGGCTGTCATATCATCGTGATCTTCCCTTAGTGCTTTGGCCAATCCTACTAAGTGTTGGTAGAAGTGATTGCTCTACTTTTATATTGTTACTGCTTAAAGGTTCATCATAAATATCCTTGAAGAAGTGATTGTTCTACTTCTATATTGTTTAAAGTTCAAGTGATTGCTCTACTTCGATATTGCTTAAAAGTTCATCATGAAAGTTCTTGAATTGTCTTAATGATAGTACCTATCGTCTCATCATGAAAGTTCTTGATATATTTCTGGAAATGGCCATCGTCTTGTCTACTATCATGATCTTAAAATTATCTTGTTATCTTGAAATTACTTGGAAATTCCTTATACAAAAATTTCATACTTGAAATTCATGATCAATTACTCCATGACACGAATTGTTTAAATTGTTAAATACTTAAAGGTTGCCTGACTCTAGAGATATAAAATCCTACTGAGCTTTTTGTCACCCTACGTTTTGGTTAATTATTATAAGAAGGGAAAATGAACAAGGGATTGGACAAGAGTGAATGAATGTTTTTCTGTTCCTTAGGATTTATGTAGATCAATAGTTACTCTTACAAGAATTATGAAATTTGGAAGATTGTATCATGCCTTTATGGCTTATAAATTAGTGATGTAAACCTCTATTTTGATGGAATAAAATTATCAATTTCTTCTTATCTCTTGTCTTAGAATTAAATTTGTACATGCTCTGATCGACACGAGTGCCTCGTAACTGCTCGCTCCCTCGATTTTCCGCGTCGGGGCGTGACACTCCCACCACCTCCCATTTGTACAGGGCACACCCCCACCACTCAGTCACTTGACGATGTCGGCAGTCGTCACGAGGGGGGCACGGCTCACGATGGACGTCGCCCGTGCTGGATCTCCGGGTAAATTTATAAGGTTATTACATTCATTATTTAGCCTTCAACTGTCTAATATGAATATTTTGACATTTGCGAATGCAGTAAGAAATTTGAACATCACGATGCTGTCCATCATTCCAACTCTCTAGTATTGGCACATGTGCCCGGCCCAGAAACGTCTTTCAAAGAATTTCCAGTGGAAGTCTACGACAACTTATGGGACATGTTCTCAGTATGTAATTTCATCATTTAATTCAAGTAATTCCAAACTCAATTTCCAATAGTTTACTAAGTGTGAAACTTAATTTTTTTATAGCGGACTTATCAATTCACGTGTGGACATGACGCGGCGAGATGTCGTTCTGCCTGGGAGAGTATGAAGTCAAATTTTCGAAGGAAAGTACATGAGGCCCAAGAACACGTTAAAAATATGGCTGGTGGGAGTGAAAACTAACAACTGTGGAAGGAGCATCGCCCTCTATGGATGAGGAAGGAGGATTGGGATATAGCATGTGACAAATTTATCGACCCCAACTGGATAGAAAAGTCCCGAAAAGCCAAAGCAAACAGGGCATCAGAACTGGGCGTAACTTTGCATATGAGTGGGTGCATCTCTTTCGCGGCTCATAAATAAAAAATGGTAAGTAATGTTTCAATTTATCTTCTTACATTTTGTTAATATATATGACATTTTTTACTATGAATTGTATACACTACCAGAAAAAGCGGGATTTTAGACGGAATTTTCAGACGGATATTTCAGACGGAAATTTCCGTCTGAAATTTGTGACGGATTTTTTTCCGTCGGAAATCCCGTCTGAAATATGCAATTACACACCGAATTTCAGACGGAAATTTGTGACGGAAAATATTCCGTCACAAATTTCAGACGGAATTTGGGACGGAAAATTTAATCTGTCAGAAATTTATGACCAAGAATTTGTGACGGCCACATTTGTGACGGATCGTCTGACAATCCGTCACAAATGTGTCTTCTCACGGATTTTCAGATGGAAATTAATCCGTCACAAAATTTTTGCGCCCCAAATTCGTCGCAAATATAATAGGCTGTGGAGCATAATCGAGCTCCGTCATTCCTCGAGGTGTTCGATAGAACACACAAAAGGAAGGGGACAGATCAATTTGTAAGTGAGAGCTCACCCAGTGGCGATAAGTTTATCTACATATGCAACTTCTACCGTTCATTTAAATTAGATTGATTCATATGAAATTGACAAGTCAAGCTATTCAATTTGTAGGAAACATATAGATGAGCTGTGACAGAGAATTACGGGGAGGGAGACACGCAGCAGCCGGAGTTCGATCTGGCGGAATGGGTGGCAACAGCTGGCATACCGAAGAAAGGCCGGCTATATGGTTTTGGGGAGAGCCTGGACTCTAGCGCGGTGATATCATCGTGTGCGAGTTCAGGCTCTGCCTAAACCAGTAGCAGTGCCTTCAGTATACCTCCGCACACTCCCAGTACTCCTGCCAGCGACGTCAGAGACATCCTCCGATCGGAGATTTCTGATTTGCAGCAGCAGATGCGGCATATCCAAGAGGAGATGTCTAGCCAGCAGGCCACCATGTTACATGCAATCAGTGGCCTCCTCTCCCATGCGAGAATTCTCCCTCATGGATCCACCACCACCACGGCATAGGCCCATCTGGTTTGTGTTTATTATGTTTTTATTTTGATAGAATTACTCAATTATATTCATAATTAATTTTAAAACTAAGTTACTTTTCAAAAGTAACTTAGTTTAGAAGAATTAGAAAAATTTGGGGTTCGGGAGTCCAAAATGTAAAATACTAGCCTGATCGGCGTGCCAATCGTTCTAACACGACAATCGAGGTAGACGTGAGTTGTGAGAGCTGACGGATTCTAAATCGGATATCCAGTTTGACCCCGACGCTCAAATAACGCAATTAAAAACTAAGTGTGTTTTCAAAACTAACTTAGTTTAGAAGAATTCATTTAATTCGGGGTTTCGGGGGTCTAAAATATGAAATACCGGTCTGATCGGCGTGCCGATCGTTCCAACATGACTTGCGAGGTAGACGTGAGTTGTGAGAGCTGACGAATTCCAAATCGGATATCCGGTTTGACCCTGACGCTCAAATAACTCAATTCAAAACTAAGTATGTTTTCAAAAATAACTTAGTTTAGAAGAATTCATTTAATTCGGGGTTTTGGGGGTCTAAAATCTGAAATACCGGTATGATCGGCGTGTTGATTGTTCCAACAGGACCTGAGAGATGAAAGTGACTTGTCAGAACTGACAGAATCCAAATCGGATATCTGGTTTACGCCCGACGCTCAAAAGTGCATTCTCTAAATGTAATTAATTTAAAACACAGATAAGTGTTGACACCCGTTTTAGCCCACAAGTTATGTCATTTCTCTTATTCTTCATTTTTGATGTCCCGAATTAGCCATTATTTTGGAGCTTCCTTGGATGAATTTCAAGCCCATTTTTACCATTTCATATCCTTTGAGTCTTGGAGATCATGATTTCTTAGAGCCTCGGAGCTTATCTTATCAAATTCCGGCTTCCAAATCAACTTTCGGCCCATTTAGGCCGACTTCCCTCAAGTAATCGGCTCTCTCTCACTACGCAGTCCTGAAAGTGGTTCTTTTTCACCCTCTTCCATTCCCTCTTTCAAAAAGTTGTCTTCATCAAAGTTGTTCCTCTTTCAAAGATCTACAATTTCTTCTTCTACACTGTTGGCCGGTTCTACCCCGATTGTGAGCTATTCGCATTTTTCCAGCAGGCTGTGCTGTTCACCAACATCCCAAAATTTTCCTCTCTCTTACAGCCCCATTTTCACCCTCTTCCAATCATTTTCTCACATTTCTTTCTTCATCAAAGTTATTCCTCTCTCAGTTATCTACAACTTCTAAGTTTACCACTTTGTCTAATTCTCTACCGTTTGAGCGATACGCTTCGATTTCTAAAGTCGCGCGTAGTCTGCCCAGAATCTGCCTTCATCGATGTGAAGGTCATTTGCAGGTGCGTTACTTCATTGAAGTGACGGCCCAGTGAAGACCGTTACTTCAGTGTGACGGTCCTACGATAGACCGTCACACCAAAACTTGCCTAAAACAGCCCGGTTCAACCCCTAGAGTGTGGCGGTCCTATCCTTGACCGTTAGACCAAGTGACGGCCCTATTTAGGTGCGTTACATCCAATCTCATCCGAAAACATCCCGTTTGACCTCCATAGTGTGACGGACCTACCCTAGTCCGTTACATCACTCTGACGGTCCTACGATAGACCGTTACATGCACCAGAGAGTCCAATTCGTGCTGGACTCTGCTCCGTTTTTGTGCGCCGTGGCCCTCTTGAAGAGTCCATAACTTCTTGACTTCTTATCCAAATTGATCCCCGTTTTTTCCTACTTCTAGCCCTTGGTATTATCTTGAATTTGGTTCATAGGAATCAAACTTTCATTGGCAATATCTCTTGGGATCTGGGTCGCAAGATCATGATTTATGTTTCCTAGTTCAACTAAAACTCTGCAGATAAGGCTTCGGGGCTACCTTCCAATAACCATATCTTCTAGAATCCTCTTCTGAATTGATCCTCGTTTGTTCCTATCTCTTGTCCTTAGTATTATCTCGAGTTTGATCCAGAGAACTCGATTTATCTTGGACTCTATCTCCGGGAGTCGTGATAAGAAGATGAGGCTTTCTTGCAAAACTCTATAAAAACTGCCCAGCTCGCAGTCGCGATGGGGGGCTCTTTCCGGACGTGGGGCGAAGCCATGCTGCACCGTCGACTCACAACTTCGACCCCATCTTGAAGAGGGAAGTATTGGCTTTCAATTTCATCCTTCTGGGCTTGATTTCATGGTCTACACTCTTAGTTCTAATCTCCTCAAAATCACAAATCATCATAGTTTCCTGCACTTTCTGCTACACATGCGTTTTTCTCCATTTTGCATCATCGTTTTCTCTCTATTCTCTCAATCAAATCTCATGATTTCAAATCTCATGCATGCACAACACACACACCTATCTTTTCCACCCTTCCATAGGGGTTAAAAACCTCCCCTGGTGAGTTTGCCCTCAATTTCTACCCCTATTTTATCACTGCGGGATTGATACTACACATGCATGTTCTAATGGGTTTTTTGTCCTTGTTTGATCTTTGTTTTGCAGGAGAGCATGAATACAACGTGAGGCCCTCTTCCTCTAGCCGGCTAGAAGGAGAGGAGGTTTGAATCCACAAGTTCCCCGCACCCCGTTTCAAGCGCGATCAAGTTTTCTTTCCAAGGTATACGACGCCGTTGCACTCCTTTCTTCATCCTTGCGGCGTTGTTAATCCTTGGTGGCGATCACGGTTAGTATTTCCATCCTTTCATCCCCTTGTCTTTGATTCACATGTTTATGCATGTATGTATTTAAAGGGGGCGGGATAGGAAGCTAATCTAATTAAAAAAGGAATCAACAGTTTTTTTTGGCGATCACGGTAGGACACCAATGCCCATCACGCTTGTGTTCATGCTCTTTTGTAGGTTGGGTGGGTGCATGTTCATGTTTAGGTGATATTCTTCCATTCTCCAACTATTTTTGGTGTTTTAAGGGCTCTGGTAGTGTGACGGTCCTGCAGTAGACCGTCACATGCATTAACGGTCCTTTGGTAGACCGTTACACTGCTTCTGGCAGTCTTGCGTGCATGCTCACAGGGCCGTGTTCATCGAGGCATAACGTTTGCTCCCGGAGTCCGATTGAGCTGATTCTTGTTGCGTTGGATAGCCATTTGTATTGTCTTTCCATCCATATATCATTTGCATCATTTGGTTAACATTTGCATATTCTAATCTTGTCTAACTTTTTGAGTTTTGTGCATAAGTTCTGCAGGCAGGCTCAGGGACAGGTTCACAGGTACATCTTTAATGAGTGATTTGACTGCCTTCCCGATGTCTGATTACACTGATTTTTGATCCACTGGATAGTCCTTTGTATTGTCTTTCCATCCATAGCTTATTTGCATCATTTGGGTCTCATTTGCTTAGCTTAAAAATTGTCATCATTTTAGCATTTTGTCCATAAAATCTGCATGTGGTCTGCGCATAGGGTCACGGGGGCATCTTTGCCCAGTGATTTGATTGACCTCCCGAGGCAGATTGATCTGTTCTTGGGCCCGTTGTGCAGACCTGTGTATTGTCTTTCCATCCATATACTATTTGTTTTTGTTGGATCATGTTTGCATAGTTTAATCTAGTCTTGATTTTCTAGTTTTAAGCTAGAATTTGCATGCACTCCGGTGCACATAGGGCCATACATTGCATATCATAGTTGCATTTCATACCTTGGTGCGTGGACCTCTCGTCTCCATATTCCTTGGAGCCGACCAGGAAAACACATCAAGGACCTCCATAAGTCCCCGTGAGCCGTGGATTCCCACACGGACGCCGGGCCGGTTGTATCTTTCCACCCCTTTAGGCTTGCATTTGCATAAGTGTGAGGGAGTTAACCTTAGTCAACCCAAAGTTTGGACCTTATTCCCATGAGATTCCTATCTTGAGGGAATTGTTATTAATTCAAATCATTAAAAGGTCTATTGAAACCCCTAAAAGATTTCCCATCATATTAACTTGTTTGACTTGGGTGAAAACTCTCACATTGCATTGTTCGTGTTGATTGGGCTTGTCCAAGCTCATTAGTGATTTTTGTGTTGCATTCTTTCATCATCCACATATTTTGTTGTTGTTAGGCCCATTTAGTTTAGGCCATTTTGTGTGTCCATTGTCTAGTCCATTGTCCCGTGGTCCGTTGTCCATTCATCTTTGCATTAGTGGGTCAGTCCCCTCTTGTCCTCGAGCCCATTAAGCCATTGCTTCCCCATTTGTATTGTCCTTGATCTTCATGTATAAAGTCTCCATTTGCCCTCATGGAGCAGTATTCTAACCCCTTGTATCATTTTTTTTCCCAATCTGCTTCCTATTCCCACGTGGAATCCTCTTCCCGCGTGGGTCCATCTTCTCGTGGTCCCCCTGACCCATCTGAGGAACAGGCTAATCTCATGGCCCGTATTTCAAGCCTTGTTTGCCAAATGGACCAGGCCCAGGCCCAACGTCTTATTGCATCTCATCTTCATGGGCCTTCTCCTATTCATGGGCCTCCTCCTTCTCCTTCATATGTTACTGGCCCAATTGCTAATGGGCATTATTCTCTTAATGGGCCTCATCCTTCTGCCCCTGTTGCTGCCAGCCCATTCAACCCATATGCTCATGTCTCTTCCAAGCCCACATATCCTTCCATTCCTGGAATGGGCCCGTCTTCTTCTCAGCCCGGATCCTCTTATCCGGCCCGTTATCATCCTGGTCCATATTCACATCCTCTTGCTCAAGCTGGCACATATTCTTCTCGATCTCTCCCTACCCAGGAGATGATTGCTCAAACCCAACGCCAACTTGATGAGCTTCAACGCCGAATCGATCCCAAATCCTCCTTAAGCGTTTCGTTCGCATTTCAAGGTCTTCGACTTCCGCCATCTTCACAAATTCCCACATATCGCCGTTATAGTGGAGTCGGTGACCCATATGTGCACTTGAAGGAGTTTGTTTATGAGTCGGCCCAATTTCGACATGATCAACACTTGATGGCTTATCTGTTTGGTCTGTCATTGGAAGGCCCAGCTCGGGATTGGTTCTTCTCTCTTCCGCAAGAGCAAGTTGTGAGTTTTCATGCCATTCAAGAAAAGTTTATTCAGCAGTATCAAGACCAGGTTGGGCCCAAGTATTCTATCGCGGATCTGACCAAAGAGATGATGAAGCCCAAAGAGGATTTCTGCACCTTTGCCAACCGCTGGCGTCACCTTGCTGCGCAAGTCTCGGGACACATTCCGGAGGGAGAACAAATCAAGATGCTGATATCAAATGCAACACCCGAGTATCGGTTCATCTTAGCCCTCAACGACATCACCTCCTGGCAGCAACTTTACAGTCGAGCCCGCTTCATTCGCCAACAAATCCAAGATTCCCTTGACCTCGAGTCTCCACCATCCACCTCCACATATCAACCTTCACCCTCCACATGTCAACCCTACGCTCCCATGAGTCAGCCGGCCATGAGTCAGCCTTCCGCCACATATCCCTCCACAAGCCAACCTCCTGCCTCTACATACCCATATGCCTCAGCATGTCAACCTTCCATGAGTCAGCCTCCCGCATCCACATACCCGTCTCCATCTACACTTCCGGTCAAGGGAACACCACATCCCGAGCAAGTAGATGCCGTCTACATACCCCCTCATCCTGTTCCACACATGTCATCACCGAATCCCTCCACCACTAGCCACATACTCCTGCCTACGCAACCTCCACTTCCGTCTCCACAACCTTCTCCACCATTACATATCCCTCGGCATCCACCTTGCCCGAAGCAGGCTCCTCGCCTTCCATTGCCAGAGTGTTTCACAGATATATTTCGGGCTTTGATGGCAAGTCACGCATTGTCGCTCCCTCCGGTTGTGCCTTACCGACCCGTGGTCGGGGATATGCTTCAGTTCTGTGATTTTCACCGCCAACAGGGGCATTTGGTTGAGGATTGCCCCGAGTTCCGGGATTATGTTTATGATCTGGAAGCTAAGAAAAGGATTGATTGGGCCGCTATTCACAAAGTCATTTTACATCTTCGCGACCAACAGCAGCAGCAAGAAGTGCCGCCCGGACAGTCATCTCCGTTACTTGAAGGCTAGGGGCACCCCTGTGATTCCTCGTCTAGTGCTACACTCGCTCTGTCACCTACCCCATTACCTCCGCCATCTCTTACTCTGGCTCCATCGCCGCCACAAACCCAATCCTCTACTCAGGCTAGTGCCTCCTCTTCTTCTCCCACCGTCACTACCACTACTTCTACCCTTAACACCGCTCGACGCGTTGTGTCGACACGTCGATGGTGGACACCACAACCTCCCTCTTCACCCTCTCCACCTCCATGTCCACTACCCCCATCGCCTTCATCACTATCCTCGCCATCTCTATTTCCATCTCCATCATCTCCATCTCCACCACCAGTGCTTCCATCACCACCTCCATCTCCACCCTCGCCTCCATCTCCGCCATCACCTTTGCCCGAGCCTGAGCAAGCCACACCTTTTCCTTTATCTCTACACTCAGCCACGCCTTCACCGTCACCTTTATCGCCACCCGAGCCTATCATCGCCACATCGCCTGCGCCTTCACTTTCCATCACCACTCCCGTTGGAGCCTCCATGCCTTACAAACCTTCACACGTTCCACCGAAACATATTCCCTTTACTTCTCCAACCACTTCCACCCCACGGAGCGGGTGTGCACTTCCTCTGGTGCCCCTCGGGTCTAATCCCCAGGGAGATAATAAGCCAAGTCAGGATGATTCAGTGTCGACCGTGTAAGATTTTATCTGTCGGATGCCAGTTCGTGTCCTGGTCCCTGGTTATTTTGGGGATGATGTGCCTACACTTTCAAAGATGACAGTTGATAAGAAGAGTTCCCAGGCACTGCCAGTTTCTTCCCGAGCAAGGCCGGTGGCAATCTCATTTCTCGTCGGAGAGTTCACTATTGATGCAATTATTTCTCCTCGCTCTATTGCTATTCAGATGACAAGCCAAGAAGGGTTCTCTACCCATGTTATGCTAACGCATACGGCCGCCAAGCAGATTATGGATTCTATGTTCAAGGGGCAATTGGCCGTATCTTCTACACTTTCCAAGGATATTCTGCACTTGTTATGTAATCTTCCTCGGTTTATTAGCAAACTGGCCATGTCAACACCGTGTATTACTCTCCCTCAGCTTCACCCGTCTCTTTCATCAAGGGAGTTGTGCTTCAAGGCTGAGTTCCGAGTGGAGTGGCCGAATCTCATGCTACTTGTGCCAAGTAATAAGACTCCATGGTTTTATGATATTCAACATTATGAGAAGTTAGTTGTTCAAGAATGTCCATCTACTGTTGTTAGCACTGGGTGTCTAGGGGCAACTGCCCTGATGAAGCTGCATATTCATGATCGAGCCAGGCCATCTGTCAGGTGGACCCGTTATTTGAGAAAGTATTACAGATTGAGAAGGCCGAAGGTCCGAGTCCGCGCCAGCAAGTCCATGTTCAATCAGCTAAGAGAGGCGACGGCGTAAGCTTAAAGGCCGTCAGTTGTGCACTCAGGGGTCCACTTCTCTTCCTTCTTCTTCGTTTCACTCATCATTTATTCTGCTCGGTTCCCACCCCTGGGTGGTGTATCTGCCCTCTCCTAATTCTCCATTCATGATTCTCTCCTCCCATCTCGGGTTCACGAATCCCCGTTCTTCCTTTTCCCATTCGGAACCTCGAACTTTCCATCTCCTCACCATGCTCGGCCTCAGCCTATGTCCTCCTCTGATTCGTCTCCTCAGGTATCCCCGGGTTCTCCTTCTTATTCCCCGACTTTGTCGGGTGTTTATGATTCTCCTTCCCCGACTCTATCGGGTGGTCCTCATTCTTCTTCTCCGACCTTGTCGGATGTCTACCATTCTCTTTTTCGGATCATATCAGATGATTCTTCTTCTCATCTTTCTACTCATTCTTCCTCACCCTTTCAGGGTCATTGCCCTTTCTCTTGCTATTTTCGAGGCTTTAGTCCGCCTTGATCTGAGTTAATCTGGTTTCTTCTGTAATTGGTTCCTTGTTATCAAGGTCTCTACGCCTTAATGAGGGAGTTCTAGCCCTCATCTCTCTTCCTTTTTATCCTTATTCATCTAGTTTAATGTCTGCCGCTCCTCCATGTAGAGGAATCTTTGATCCTTTGCTATCCTCTCCCTTTCGTCCTGTCAAGCAAGGAATATGAAGCTCGTGCTGCGCAAAGCTCGATGATCACGATTGCTTCAGGATGCTAGTTTCATTCCGTGGATTTGCAAGGTATCTTTATTTTGTGCAAAGAACATGCTATTATTATCACTTATTTACTCCTGCACATTGTTAAGATAAATGTTGGTTCCTCACATGGTTAAGTGGCTTTTAGAATTTTGCTTAGTTCATTTAGTCAAATGAGTTTGCTTCTGCAGCATCCTTAGGCTGGTGATAGCTCCGCGCTACGAGTCCAGTTCATTCCCCGATCGTTGAGAGTGACCTTTGAGCATGGGTTTTTCACACACTACACGGCAAACCATAGCCGATCTCTCTGAGGTACACCGTTGCTGCTTTGGCCATACTTTGGGTATGCACAAAGGTCATTTTCTCTTCTCTGCTCGGCCAAGTGTAGGGGAAAGAGATTGATGGAAAAGATGACCAACCTAGGTGCTCCCTAATACGAGAGAGGTCTCAAATAGGGGCAGTCTTGACCGTCGAAAGTGAGTTTTCATGCAATATCTAGCCAATAAGGGCTGTCAAAATCATATATGGATGAATCAATGATGAATCAATGCAACATTATGAAAATCAAAGGCATGGCAAGAGTGGCGAAGCCCCGCGGGACGTCATGAGCCTGGTCGCATGCGTGCCTGATAAATATGGGTCTCAAAATCAAAGACACAAAGCCCCAGCGCAACAGACTATCTCTTTGAGGGGTGGTGCCCTGGAAGGAATTCAAATCTTGATGTCTCCCATCCTGCATAAAGCTTGTCTCCAATTTTCTGCTATCTCCCTCTTAGGCTGGGTTGTATCCCGGGTATGGCCTTAGTAGGGGCACCGTTCTTTAGAGGCGGTTGGTTATGGTAAGCCACCCTCACATGCACGCCCTACTTAAGGGAAGCCTTTAATGAGAGGGGAGGGACGGCGATCCCTGGCCAGTAGTTCGAGCCCATCTTTGGGTGCTGTAGATTGCTATGTCAAAATCCAAAAAAAATGAAATATAGTTCAAAATCTAAAAAAATCAAATATGTCAAAATTCTGAAAAAAAAAGAAATATTGTCAAAATTCCAAAAAAATTAAATATGTCAAAAAATTCCAAAAATTTGAATATGGCAAAAAATCAGAAATACAAAAATCCAAAAAATACTTCTCTTTTGTTCCTTTTATTTTTTATCTTGAGGACAGATACGTAATCTGTTTGCTAAGTGTGCAGGCTGCAGGTTGCAGGTTCAAGCTTTCCTTGCTCTATCATTCGCTCTGTCTCTTGCTCACATTCTTTGATCTGTTCTCATCTCTTCAATATCTCTTCTGAAGCTCACGACTTTCTCAGCTTTTGCTTATCTACTTAATCATGTCTCCATGAGTGGGCAATATCTCATGATCTTGAACCTGGCGATTCCGCTTCATCTGATCTTGGGCTTTGATTGAAGAGTGTGTCCTTGTCATATATGTCTATGGTCCTCCATGTCTTTTATCCCGCCGTGTCATTCGTCACACGTGTCCCTATCCCGCCGTGTCATTCATCACACGTGTCTTTGTCCTCCGTGGTATTGTCATCCCACGTGTCTTTGTCCCACCATGTCCTTATACCACCATGTGTGCTGTCCCGCTATGTGCGTGTTGTCTTGTCCCACCATGCCTTTAGTCGCATGTATGCTTGCCATTTGTTTGTTTGTTATGTTTCATCCATCTTCGTTATGTCATATTGTGACATATTTTGTTCATATTTCTCTTATCATGTCATGCTCGTTCATATTCGTTCATGTTCACATCATGGTCATTCATATTGTTGTCTTATTTGAAAATCCATAAAAAATCAAAAATCAAAAATGCAAAAGAATGCCGCTTCGCTTGGCAGGTAAGTCAGGTATGGTTCTCTATCCTTGCTTATTGTTGCATTACTATATGGTATCTATGTTATTATAGCATCTCAAGAACCGGATGGTTGCCCGTGTGTTCTAGGATCTGATGCTCCCCTTTAACAAAAATGATGATGATCTAAGAGCATACGGTTAATCGTTGGATAGGCCGCTCGGTTGAGTCGGGTGGGGGACGATAGATTTTGTCTCGCACGCCGTGGTTGCAAGAAGACTCTTGACCCTGTCTTGGCTCAGTCTAGCAATATTATCCTTGAGTACTTTCTATTTTATCTTTCTTTGCATTCGTTTTAATGATTTCTTTATTTTAGCCCAGCATGCATCATGTCATTTTGAGCATTCATGTCTCGTGATCCATTCAAGGATTTCTCCTCAGCAATGGTTGATTGCACTCAGTTCTCTTGGATAAGAGATTCCTCATTCCACTCTGAATTCAAATGATTTTTCTGATCTTGCCGCTTGGTCTGTTTGGCCAATGTGATTCATGTCTGGATTTTATCAGTCTTATTCTCCTTTCCAGCTCTTACGCTGTGTTCTTTCCGACCCACTCATTGTCCGTGGATTGTGTCCCCGATGAGGCTGGTCGTGTTTCCTTTCCTTTAGTTTAGTTCTCCAGACATGTCTCATCATTGTTATCTATTCCAGGTGGTTAGTTCGGCGTTTTCGGGAGAATTCCTGTCGCTTGTTGGTTGTAACGGGTATCTTTTTTGGCCTTGATGCCCGCTTATCAGTTCTCTCCGCTTCATCTCCGCTTCATCTCCATTTCACGTCGCTGTCGCTTTCACTCCACCTCCTTTCCATTTCACCTCCACGTCGCTTTCGCTCGTTCCCTTGCAAAGCGGACATCAAGGAGGGGCATCTGTTGACACCCGTTTTAGCCCACAAGTTATGTCATTTCTCTTATTCATCATTTTTGATGTCCCGAATTAGCCATTATTTTGGAGCTTCCTTGGATGAATTTCAAGCCCATTTTTACCATTTCATATCCTTTGAGTCTTGGAGATCATGATTTCTTAGAGCCTCGGAGCTTATCTTATCAAATTCCGGCTTCCAAATCAACTTTCGGCTCATTTAGGCCGACTTCCCTCAAGTAATCGGCTCTCTCTCACTACGCAGTCCTGAAAGTGGTTCTTTTTCACCCTCTTCCATTCCCTCTTTCAAAAAGTTGTCTTCATCAAAGTTGTTCCTCTTTTAAAGATCTACAATTTCTTCTTCTACACTGTTGGCCGGTTCTGCCCCGATTGTGAGCTATTCACATTTTTCCAGCAGGCTGTGCTGTTCACCAACATCCTAGAATTTTCCTCTCTCTTCTAGCCCCAATTTCACCCTCTTCCAATCATTTTCTCACATTTCTTTCTTTATAAAAGTTGTTCCTCTCTCAGTTATCTACAACTTCTATGTTTACCACTTTGTCTAATTCTCCACCGTTTCAGAGATACACTTCGATTTCTAAAGTCGTGCACAGTCTGCCCAGAATCTGCCTTCATCGATGTGAAGGTCATTTGCAGGTGCGTTACTTCATTGAAGTGACGGCCCAGTGAAGACCGTTACTTCAGTGTGACGGTCCTACGATAGACCGTCACACCAAAACTTGCCCAAAACAGCCCGGTTCAACCCCTAGAGTGTGGCGGTCCTATCCTTGACCGTTAGACCAAGTGACGGCCCTATTTAGGTGCGTTACATCCAATCTCATCCGAAAACGTCCCGTTTGACCTCCATAGTGTGACGGACCTACCCTAGTCCGTTACATCACTCTGACGGTCCTACGATAGACCGTTATATGCACCAGAGAGTCCAATTCGTGCTGGACTCTGCTCCGTTTTTGTGCGCCGTGGCCCTCTTGAAGAGTCCATAACTTCTTGACTTCTTATCCAAATTGATCCCCATTTTTTCCTACTTCTAGCCCTTGGTATTATCTTGAATTTGGTTCATAGGAATCAAACTTTCATTGGCAATATCTCTTGGGATCTGGGTCGCAAGATCATGATTTATGTTTCCTGGTTCAACTAAAACTCTGCAGATAAGGCTGCGGGGCTACCTTCCAATAACCATATCTTCTAGAATCCTCCTCTGAATTGATCCTCGTTTGTTCCTATCTCTTGTCCTTAGTATTATCTCGAGTTTGATCCAGAGAACTCGATTTATCTTGGACTCTATCTCCGGGAGTCGTGATAAGAAGATGAGGCTTTCTTGCAAAACCCTATAAAAACTGCCCAGCTCGCAGTCGCGATGGGGGGCTCTTTTCGGACGTGGGGCGAAGCCATGTTGCACCGTCGACTCACACATTCGACCCCATCTTGAAGAGGGAAGTATTGGCTTTCAATTTCATCTTTCTGGGCTTGATTTCATGGTCTACACTCTTAGTTCTAATCTCCTCAAAATCACAAATCATCATAGTTTCCTGCACTTTCTGCTACACATGCGTTTTTCTCCGTTTTGCATCATCGTTTTCTCTCTATTCTCTCAATCAAATCTCATGATTTCAAATCTCATGCATGCACAACACACACACCTATCTTTTCCACCCTTCCATAGGGGTTAAAAACCTCCCCCCAGTGAGTTTGCCCTCAATTTCTACCCCTATTTTATCACTGCGGGATTGATACTACACATGCATGTTCTAATGGGTTTTTTGTCCTTGTTTGATCTTTGTTTTGCAGGAGAGCATGAATACAACGTGAGGCCCTCTTCCTCTAGCCGGCTGGAAGGAGAGGAGGTTTGAATCCACAAGTTCCCCGCACCCCGTTTCAAGCGCGATCAAGTTTTCTTTCCAAGGTATACGACGCCGTTGCACTCCTTTCTTCATCCTTGCGGCGTTGTTAATCCTTGGTGGCGATCACGGTTAGTATTTCCATCCTTTCATCCCCTTGTCTTTGATTCACATGTTTATGCATGTATGTATTTAAAGGGGGCGGGATAGGAAGCTAATCTAATTTAAAAAGGAATCAACAATAAGTAGGGGTTGGGGGGGTGTAAAATCTGAAATACATGTCTGATCGACGTGTCGATCATTCCAACAGGACCTGAGAGATGAAAGTGACTTGTCATAACTGACGGAATCCAAATCGGATATCTGGTTTGGACCGGATGTTCAAAAGTGCATTTTGTAAATACACTTAGTTTAAAATTAAAGAAGTCGGGGTCTGGGGGTCTAAAATCTGAAATATCGGTCTAATCGGCATGTCGATTGTTCCAATAGGACTTGGGAGGTAAAAGTGACTTGTGAGAACTGGCGGAATCCAAATCGGATACCCGGTTTGGGCCCAACGCTCAAAAGTGCATTTTGTAAATGCACTTAGTTTAAATTTAAAAGTCAGGTTCAGGGGTCTAAAATCTAAAATATCGATCTAATCGGCGTGCCGATCATTCCAACAGGACCTAGGAGATAAAAGTGACTTGTCAGAACTGACGGAATCCAAATCGGATATCTGGTTTAGGCCCGACGCTCAAAAGTGCATTCTCTAAATGTAATAAATTTAAAAGACAGATAAGTAGGGGTTGGTGGGTCTAAAATCTGAAATACATGTCTGATCGGCGTGTTGATCATTCCAACAAGACCTAGGAGATGAAAGTGATTTGTCAGAACTAACGGAATCTAAATCGAATATCTCGTTTGGGCCCGACGCTCAAAAGTGTATTTTGTAAATACAGTTAGTTTAAAATTAAAGAAGTCAGGGTCCGGGGGTCTAAAATCTGAAATACCAGTCCGATTGGCGTGCCGATTGTTCCAACATGACCTAGAAGATAAAAGTGACTTGTGAGAACTGGCAGAATTCAAATCGGATACCCGGTTTGGACCCAGCGCTCAAAAGTGCATTTTGTAAATGCACTTAGTTTAAATTTAAAGAAGTCAGGTTCGGGGGTCTAAAATCTGAAATACCAGTCTGATCGGCATGCCGATCATTCTAACAGTACCTGGGAGATGAAAGTGACTTGTCAGAACTAACGGAATCTAAATCGGATATCTGGTTTGGGCCCGACGCTCAAAAGTGCATTCTCTAAATGTAATTAATTTAAAAGACTGATAAGTAGGGGTTGGGGGGTCTAAAATATGAAATACATGTCTGGTCAGCGTGTCGATCCTTCCAACAAGACCTGGGAGATGAAAGTGACTTGTCAGAACTGACGGAATCTAAATCGGCTGGTTTGGGCCCGACGCTCAAAAGTGCATTTTGTAAATACACTTAGTTTAAAATTAAAGAAGTCATGGTCCGGGGGTTTAAAGTCTGAAATACCGATCTGATCAGTGTGTCGATTGTTCTAATAGGACCTGGGAGATAAAGCTGACTTCTGAGAACTGGTGGAATCCAAATCGGATACCCGGTTTTGGCCCTGCGCTCAAAAGTGCAGTCTCTAAATGTAATTAATTTAAAATACTGATGACAACTAGGTTAGCTGGGGTCTATAAAATCTATGTAGTTATCGATTTAATATTATGTTTGATTTCAATTTATGCAATGTAATAAAATATTTAATTTATCTTCACACTAATTTTTTTATCTATGAATGAATGTTATTATTTTTTTATTAGTAGGAGGATCCTTCTGCGGGCGACGATAGAGGAGATGAGCGGGACAGGGAGGAGGATATGGACGATGTGGAGGATATTTTATCAGCAGGGGATTCATGTTGAGTTTCTTATTATGTGTTTTATTTTTAGTACGTTAGTTTGATTAATATTTGATGTAATTTTAACATGTTTTTTAAAATAATTTTGTATTTTTTAAAAAAAATAAAGGAAAATTTTCGGCCGGATTTTCAAACTGATCCGTCTGAAATGCAGACGGAATTACAAACGACCAATTAGCCGTCTGAACGTACAACCCCAAATACGGTTGCATATCCGTCTGAACATACCTTGTTCGTCTGAAATTTCAGACGGATTTTAGACGCAGACGTCTGAATTTTGAAACGGAAATAGGGACGGTAATAAGCCGTCTGAGATCGTACATCTGAAATTTCAGACGTCTATTTCACATGGAAAATCTTCCGTGGGAAATTTCAGACGGACATAATTTCAGACGGTATTTCACACGAAAAATGTTCCGTGTGAAATTTCAGACAATATTTGTAACTGAAATTAAATCTGTCCGAAAATTGTATTTTCAGACGATATTTCATACGGAAATATTTCCTTGTGAAATTTCAGACGGAATTTGTAACTGAAAATAAATCTTTTCAAAATTTGTAATCAAGAATATGAGACGGCCTATTTCCGTCCGATATTCGTCTAAAATATGTTACAAAAGTGTCTTCCCACGGGATTTTAGACGGATTTCAGACGAAAATTGGCCATCTGAAATCCCGCCTTTTCTGGTAGAAATTGGCCGTCTGAAAGCCCGCCGTTTAAAGTATGGCCAATAATTCAACTCCAAATAATAAGTTTCATGACCAAGTAACCAAGGTATAGAACTTACCAAAACTGACATGAGATATCAAAGAAGAATTAAAAGAATATTATACTCCGGTGACATTCCGACATCATAACGGTACATTCGTTATGTTTCATATCTTAATATTGACTTGTTAAACATGTATTGAGACTCCAGATAATCCGAAGACCATCTAGGAACTCAAGAAAACCAACCCCAAAGGTCAAACCTCGGGTTAGATAGGTTTAGAGATAAAGCGGTCATTTACTGGACCGTTTCATGCAGAAAGCGGTCAGAGTCTAGACTGTTTCATAAATAGAGTCGACGCATGAAAAAGAAGTGTCGACGCAGTGAAACCTTCTGGAGCTTTGCGGTCTAGTGAATGGCCGCTTGGTGCCTTTTAGTGGTCATCCATAGGGCCGCTAGGGTCCAGAATACATAAAACACCGGTAAAGTACTTTCTAGACAATTGGCTTTGATGGTACAACCAGATCGGTGTCCTAGTGAGAATCCCAGGCTCGTGGAGTCTTACGGAGGCCTTGAAACATAATCCCCTAATTCGACAGAAGGAATATCCGGTGGAGAGGTTCATAAGTCCAAGAGAGTGTGCCTATAAGTGCAAAGTGTAACTAATGGTCACATACCAGAGTATATGCCATGTACTTAAGAAAATGACTCAAAAGATAGAGTGGATCGTGTGAAAACAGCGATCGAAACAACGTTCTCATACCACCATGAATCATGTTTCATAAACATAAGAGAAACTATTTAATTACAAATCTATAACATTTAGGCATGAAATTACATGGTAATGAAAATAATGTTTAAAATCATGTTCATGCTAAAACAGGGTGTTTCGAAGAAAATACACATAATTATAGAGTTCTACTTCGGCAAAATTCAATTAGGCTCGGGCTAGTTCTCAAAACCAAAAAAGTAGTCTAGTGCAGACCGTTTTCATGAGTCTAGCTGTTTATCGAGTGGCCGCTTGGCTATCTCTGGCGGTCACCTATAGACCGTTTCTGTCTGTTTGACAGAAAACCAAGAAAATAGTAAGATAAACACCAATCTAGGGCATGTTTTGCATGAGAATCAATGAGAACATATTGTAAACCATGATAGAATGAGAATAGGTCAATAATATGCATGAGTCTGTGTATAATGAACAAGAGATTTTCTTTTTAACTTAATTAGGGCTAAGATTCATGCATGGAGATTACACTAATACATAGTCCCAATAAAACATAAAATTCTCTATGCACAGTACATGAAAACGACTGAAATCAGAGGACTTTTATTCCTAACATCAAGTTTAAGCCGTTCATGAGATAACTTACCTCTGGACTGAGCTTTAGACTTCCAATTTTAAGCTGAAACTTGACCCTAGTTTTGCTCGTCCTGAACCGAACTAGCCACTTCGTGGCCTTCTAACTTCTGATCCCCTTCACCTAATACCACAAAATTTGGAGAGTAAGAAGCGGGTACTAAAAGGAACAAATAACTCTAAAGAACTAGGTTCTAATTACCTCGTTTAAGATTCCTATTTTGCTGATCAATCTGGCCCGGTTGCACAATTTCCTGAGACTCTTGTATCGAACCAGCAACTTTGAACGCTTCAATCTTCCGGATGGCTTGATCTTCTAAGATGAAATTTGGATGGCAGTTAGACCTTAGTATGATGAACAAAATATTCTAAAGAATATACATCTAATTCGTCCTCCTTACCTTAGTTCCACGCGAGCCAAAAGTAGGGGTCGTGCAGGTTGGTTCTGGGTCTATTTATAGGTTTAGCTAGGGTTTTAGGGATTTGCACAAACTTAGAGTCCTAATTAGGTCACCAATTCGATCCTCAAGAACTCTACAATCTTCTAGCCAACAGATTGATTAAATCCTAGAGGATTTAGACTGAAAAAAATGTAGTTTTTTATGCGATCTAAACTGCTCGAATTTGGACTCTAAAAAGCGGTCTAGATAGGACCGTTTCTTGTCCCAAGCGGTCGCTCGATAGACCGCTTTTGGTCTTGGGCACCGAAATTGATTGAATTCAAACTCTTCCTATTATTTATCTGTTTATTTATTCATTTAAGGAGTAATTATCCCTTAAATTTCATAGATACATTAATTTAAGCTTCTAAAATATGGGCCAAACCTTATGGGCTTGGTTTTAGGTCTTTTGGGCTTATTTAAATGGGCCAAGTCAATTGGTTATCATTTATGCTTCCATAATAACTTATTTAACCCAGAAAACCTATTTAAATTCTAATTAATTTCATTAATCTCCCGAAAATCTCAGAAAATATATACATATATATATATAATTTTGGGGTATTACACCCTCCCCCACTTAAGAGAATTTTGTCCCCAAATTTAATTACATGGATTTTAAGGAAGAGTGTACTTAGATTCAAATAGATCGGGAAATCTCTTGCGCATGGGTTCTTCTGTCTCCCATGTTGCTTCATGTGGGCAAGATTTGGTCCATTGGACTTTGACCACGGGAATGATTTTATTCTGAAGTTGACATACCTCTTGTTCAATTATTTTGATTGACTTTAACTCGTACGTCAACTCCTTTTGGATCTCCAGATTACCATAAGTGATAACGTGGAATAGATCATAGACATATCTCTTTAACATAGAGACATGGAATACATCATGAACTCCTACCAACTGTGGAGGTAAAGCCAGTCGATACGCCACCTCTCCAACCCTTTCAAGAATTTCAAAAGGGCCAATGAATCTTGGTGTAAGCTTGCCTTTGATACTGAACCTTCAAATACCTCGACCCGAAGAGACCTTGAGAAATACATGGTCGCCTACTTGGAATTCCAGGTCACGCCTTCGATTATCAGCATATGATTTCTATCTATCTTGGGCCATATTGAGTCTTTCTCGAATTAGCTTAACTTTCTTGGTAGTATCCCTTATCAATTCTAGACCTAGAAGTTGTCTTTCCCCAACTTCACTCCATCAGTTAGGTGAGCGGCAACTTCTCACATATAGTGCCTCAAATGGTGCCATTTGAATGCTAGCTTGGTAACTATTATTGTAGGCAAATTTCACTAGAGGTAAATGGTCGTGCCAGCTTCCATTGAAGTCTATAACACATGCTATTATCATATCTTATACCACTTCATTGGTTCCTTCAGTTTGTCCATCAGTTTGCGGATGAAATACTGTGCTGAAATTCAATCGGGTCCCCAAATAATGTTGCAGACCCTTCCAAAATTGTAAAATACATCAAGGATCTTGATCGAAAATAATAGTGACAGGGACACCATGTAACTTAACAATCTACTTTATGTATAAGGCAACCAAAATATTCACAGACCATCGGCTTTTAATAGGTAGAAAATGAGCCGATTTTGTTAAACGGTCTATGATCGCCCATATCCCATCATGTCCACCTCTTGATTTAGGCAGTCCCATGATAAAATCCATCTCTATACTCTCCCATTTCCATTCTAGAATTTCCAAGGGATGTAATTTTCTAGCAGGCCTTTGATGTTCCGCCTTAATCTGGTGACAAGTGAGGCAACGTGACACATAGTGCGCTACTTCCTTTTTCATATTAGGCCACCAATAATCCCTTTTGAGGTCTTGATACATCTTGGTAGCACCAGGATAAATGGCGTACTTAGATTTATGAGCTTCTTCTAGGATCAATTTCTTAGTATCCAAATGATCCGGTATACAAACTCGACTTCTAAATAACAATCTTCCATTATTTGTAATAGAGAAATCCGGTCGTTGCTCCATATTGACTTTGATCTCCAATAACACAGGGTCATTATCTTGGAGTTTGACTAGATCTTCTATTAATGTAAGTTGTGCCCAGATATTGGCCATAAAGCAATCCTCTTTCTTCTTCATATTAATATCTAAATTCAACTGAGCAAATTTAGAAATAAGATTGGTCATACCTTTCATGAGACTTGACAGCTTTCCTATCGACTTCCTACTGAGTGCATCGGCAACAACATTCACTTTGCCAGGATGATATTGGATAGCAAAATCAAAGTCTTTAAGGTACTCCAACCAATGCCTTTGCCTCATATTTAGCTCTTTCTGAGAGAATAGATATTTCAAGTTTTTATGGTCCGAATAGATCATGAATTTCTCTCCATGAAGGTAGTGACGCCAAATCTTCAAGGCAAATATAACAGCTGCCAGTTCCAGGTCATGAACATGATAATTTTCCTCATGTTGCTTTAACTATCTTGAAGTATAGCAAATCACCTTGCCATTTTGCATAAATACACAACCTAGACCAATGCCCGATGCATCAGTATAGACTTCAAATCCGCCACCTTCTATGGGCAATGCTAGTATAGGTGCCGTGGTGAGATGCTCTTTAAGGGCTAAGAAATTTTCCTCACAATCCTCTATCCACTCGAAAGGATTTTCCTTCCTAGTAAGTCTTGTTAAAGGAGCGGCGATTTTGGAGAAATCCTTGATAAATCACCTATAATAACCAGCCAGGTCAATGAAATTTCAAACTTCAGATATGGTGTTCGGTCGACTCCAGTTCTTAACAGCTTCAAACTTAGAAGAATCTACTGCAATGCCTTCTTTAGAAATGATATGGCCAAAGAAAGAGACCTCCTTAAGCCAAAATTCACATTTGTTTAACTTAGCATAAAGTTGGTGTTCCCGCAAGGTTTGGAAGGCAACCCTTAGACGTTCCTCGTGTTCTTCCTTTGTCTTTGAATAGATGAGAATATCCTCAATGAATACGACCACAAATTGGTCAAGATAAGGTCTGAACACATTATTCATCAGTTGCATGAATGCAGCAGGTGCATTAGTTAAACCGAACAGCATTACCACAATTTTATAATGTCTGTATTGGCTTCGAAAAGTAGTCTTGTGAATGTATTCATCCTTGACCCTCAGTTGATGATAGTCTGACCTGAGATCGATCTTGGAGAAGTACTCCGCGCCAGAAAGTTAGTCAAACAACTCATCAATACGCGGCAGTGGCTGTTTGTTCTTGATGGTGAGTTGATTCAACTGCCAATAGTCAATGCATAATCTGAGGGAACTGTCCTTTTTCTTGACAAATAAGACTGGCGCACCCCAAGGGGATGTGCTAGGTCGAATGAAGTCTTTTTCTAGTAGCTCCTAAAGTTGCTTCTTTAGTTCCTTCAATTCCGTGGGGGACATCCTGTAAGGAGCTATTGACACTAGTGCTACTCTAGGTGTGAGTTCAATTGTGAAGTTGACCTCCCTTTCGGGCGGTAAGCCAAGTAGCTTGTAAGGAAAAATATCAGGAAACTCCCTAACTACGAGGATTTCTTCTATTTGAATTTCCTTAGACTCAGTAACTACTACGGAGGCAAGGAAAGCTTCACATCCTTGCGAGATGAGTTTGCAAGCATGAAGAGATGAAATAAGAGAGGGATGCTTCCAGTATTTGATGCCAAGAAAGGAAAATCGTGGAAGACCTTGTTTTTGAAAGGAAATTATCCTACTGCGACAATTTATATAGGCGTCGTGGTCTACAAGCCAATCAACTCCTAATATGGCATCGTAGCCTTCCATATCAAGGCATACGAGATTAGCGGGAAGACTATGCCCTTCTACAGTAACTTCACTACTGGGGAAATAGGTTTTCAATTCCGTTCCTGATCCTAAAGGAGTGACTATGGTAAATCCGATGGTAAGGAAACAAGTGAAATAGGTAATATTTTTGCAAAGGAACTAGAAATAAAGGAATGAGTAGCACCCGTATCAAATAACACAAAAGCAGGATGGGAATAAATATGAATTGTACCTTCAATGAGCTCCCCTTCTTTGGTTGGTTCATCCTCCAACACGACATTCAATCTAGCTTGCCGCTTTCGTCCACCATTGTTCCTCGTTGATAATTTCTCTATCATCAGAGGACAGTCAGGCATGCGGTGCTCCCGACTTCCACATCTTAGGCATGCGCCCAAACACTTCCAACATTCTTCGACCGCATGACTGAATTTATCACAGAATGAGCAAGCCGTCATGACTTGCTTATCTTCTTCCTTAGTCTTCTTGTTCTGACGATCATCCTTGCCGTCCCCATTCTGGGATCTCTTCTTGCTATCCTGAGAGTTATAGGTGATGCTGAATTTTTCTTGCTTCTTACCTTGCCAATCAGACTTTCGGCTCGGCTCCTCTACTTTGACCTTGAGTTTATCGACCTTCTCCAAGGTCCGTTCGCATAAATGTGCCCGTTGGACCATCTCTGCGTAAGTCCGAATGTTTTTTGGGCCAAGTTGCTGGATGAAAATGGGTCGCAACCCGTCCATAAAGCGATTTGTTTTAAGAAGATCTGTGCTCACTAGATGTTGAGCATAAGGTGCCAGGCGAGAGAATTGTAACTCATATTCTGCCACTGTCATCATGCCTTGACATAGTGACACAAATTCAGCCGCCTTCCTCTCCTTGACATGCTCGGAGAAATATTTGGCTCGAAAAAGAGTAAGAAATCCATCCCATGTGTGTGGTGCGTCTACTGGCAGTGTCGGAATAGACTTCCACCAGGTACATGCGTCTTTGTTTAACTGGAACATAGCAAGATGAATCTTCTCTTGGTCGGCACATTGCATGATCTCGAATATACGGTTCATTTCATCAATCTAGTTTTCTGCCTCAACGGGGTTAGAAGAACCCGAAAATCACGGAGGGTTTAAACTCTGAAAATTACGTTGCAGATCACCAGCTCCTGCCCTAGTGCCAGCTTGAGCCATATTTTGCAAGGCCTGAGTGAGACCCGCATCAGTTTGTTGCATTCCACCCCAATCAACACGGTGAGCCATTGTAAGAGTAAGGTACCTGAGGAGAGTAATAGATTTATTAATTCTAGTGGAATTGATGGGTTAATCTTAAAGATAGTTTCTAATTACTAGCTAATCCCAAGTTCTACCCAATTTCTCTCATGGGTGGGGAATTTCATTCCTTGTTTCACAGACATGGGTCCTTAGACCTTCGACTTAGCCTATGACATGACATCTTTCCTAGGACTTCTAGGCCTAGGCTCTGATATCACTTTAACTGTCACGCCCCGAGCTTTTAATACAGCGGAAGGAATATCGGAACGTGAACAGTCGGCATAGTAAGCCTCTCGCAAGCAAGAAATCAGAGTGCAAGACAATTACATAAAAGTAATTGCACAAGTAAAATTTTCCAAATTCTCACTTTATTTCATACTAATAACCAAAAGTACATTAGATTCATGACTTAACCATCCTTACATCATAGACTCAAGAAAATAGAAAATTACAATAGGACTCGACTAGACACTTGACAACTAGGTCTTCTCTCCATCCATTTGACTTTCAATCACTCTCGGACCCGCTACTTGTATATTCCGAATCCGATTCACCGGTACTTCCTGAAAAATTGAGAAAGCAGGTATGAGCATACTTGCTCAGGAGGTATCTTTGCATCAACATGAAGGCAATATTTAAATGATTAATGTCTTAGCTCTATGATCTTAAGGTAAAAATAAGAATGTGATAATCAAACGATATAAACCAAGATAACCAAGAATCATGAAATAACTGAGCAAGTAGATGTGAGCGAGTATAGACCATGAACAAGCAAGATTGATCATGTAGATGTAAATTTGGCCTTGAATTAACAAGACTGTACGAGCATGTAACTACAAAGCACTTTACACAACCTTGTAAAGGCTATGTACTAGAAAGTCATTAACAAGCATGTGATTTCCATAAGAAGCATCGTGAATTTCACTCATTTATAAGAGAAAGTACTCCCAGCGTAATGCGACGCTAGTATCATCGTACCCCATGATTTATAGCATGTTTCCGACCATCGACCGTGGGGGCTAGTATGGAGCCCTTGGACACAATCTGTGCCTAGTCTTGCATCTTCAAATTATAAATTCAGCTACTTCCAGGAGATATAACAATAAAGTATGGCCAATAATTTAATTCCAAATAATAAGTTTCATGACCAAGTAACCAAGGTATAGAACGTACCAAAATTGACATGAGATATCAAAGAAGAATTAAAAGAATATTATACTCCGGCGGCATTTCGACAGCATAACGGTACATTCGTTAAGTTTCATATCTTAATATTGACTTGTTAAACATGTATTGAGACTCCAAATAATCCGAAGACCATCTAGGAACTCAAGAAAACCAACCCCAAAGGTCAAACCTCGGGTTAGACAGGTTTAGAGATAAAGTGGTCGTTTACTGGACCATTTCATGCAGAAAGCGATCAGAGTCTAGACCGTTTCATAAATAGAGTCGACGCATGAAAAAGAAGTGTCGATGTAGTGAAACCTTTTGGAGCTTTGTGGTCTAGTGAATGGCCGCTTGGTGCCTTTTAGCGGTCGTCCATAGGCCCGCTAGGGTCCAGAATACATAAAACACCGGTAAAGTGCTTTCTAGATAATTGACTTTGATGGTACAACCAGCTCGGTGTCCTAGTGAGAATCTCAGGCTAGCGGAGTCTTACAGAGGCTTTGAAACATAATCCCCTAGTTTGACAGAAGGAATATCCGGCGGAGAGGTTCATAAGTCCAAAAGAGTGTGCCTATAAGTGCAAAGTGTAACTAATGGTCACATACTGGAGTATATGCCATGTACTTAAGAAAATGACTCAAGAGATGGAGTGGATCGTGTGAAAACAACGATCGAAACAACGTTCTCATACCACCATGAATCACGTTTCATAAACATAAGAGAAAATATTTAATTACAAAACTATAACATTTAGGCATGAAATTGCATGGTAATGAAAATAATGTTTAAAATCATGCTCATGCTAAAACAGGGTGTTTCACAGGAAATACACATAATTATAGAGTTCTACTTAGGCAAAATTCAATTAGGCTCGGGCTAGTTCTCAAAACCAAAAAAGTAGTCTAGTGCATATCGTTTTCATGAGTCTAGCTATCTATCGAGCGGCCGCTTGGCTTTCTCTGGCGGTCACCTATAGACCGTTTCTTTCTGTTTGACAGAAAATTGAGAAAATAGTAAGATAAACACTAATCTAGGGCATGTTATGCATGAGAATCAATGAGAACATATTGTAAAACATGATAGAACGAGAATAGGTCAATAATATGCATGAGTCTGTGTATAATGAACAAGAGATTTTCTTTTTAACTTAATTAGGGCTAAGATTCATGCATGGAGATTACACTAATGCATAGTCCCAATAAAACATAAAATTCTCTATGCACAGTACATGAAAACGACTAAAATCAGAGGACTTTTATTCCTAACATCAAGTTTAAGCCGTTCATGAGATAACCTACCTCTGGACTGGGCTTTAGACTTCCAATTTTGGGCTGAAACTTGACCCTAGTTTTGCTCGTCCTAAACCGAACTAGCCACTTCGTGTTCTTCTAACTTCTGATCCCCTTCACCTAATGCCACAAAATTTGGAGAGTAAGAAGAGGGTACTAAAAGGAACAAATAACTCTAAAGAACTAGGTTATAATTACCTCGTTTCAGGTTCCTATTTTGCTGATTAATCTGGCCCGGTCGCATAATTTCCTGAGACTCTTGTACCGAACCAGCAACTTTGAATGCCTCAATCTTCCTGATGGCTTGATCTCTTAAGACAAAATTTGGAGGGAAGTTAGACCTTAGTATGATGAATAAAATATTCTAAAGAACATATCCCTAATTCATCCTCCTTACCTTAGTTCCATGCGAGCCAAAAGTAAGGGTCGCGCATGTTGGTTCTGGGTCTATTTATAAGTTTAGCTAGGGTTTTAGGGATTTGCACGAACTTAGAGTCCTAATTAGGTCACCAATTCGATCCTCAAGCACTCTAGAGTCTTTTAGCCAACCAAATTGTTTCAATCCCAGAGGATTTAGACTTAAGAAAATGTAGTTTTTTGTGCGATCTAAACGTCTCGCATTCAGACTCTAAAACGTGGTCCAGACAGGACCGTTTCTTGTCCCAAGCAATCGCTCGATAGACTGCTTTTGATCTTGGGCGTCGAATTTGATTGAATTCAAACTCTTCCTATTATTTATCAGTTTATTTATCCATATAAGGAGTAATTATCGCCTTAAATTTCGTAAATGCACTAATTTAAGCATCTAGAATATGGGCCAAACCTTATGGGCTTGGTTTTAGGTCTTTTGGGCTTATTTAAATGAGACAAGTCAATTGGTTATCATTTATGCTTCCATAATAACTTATTTAACCCAGAAAACCAATTTTAATTCTAATTAATTTCATTAATCTCCAGAAAATCTCATAATATATATATATATATATAATTTTGGGGTATTACACCCTCCCCCACTTAAGAGAATTTGTTTCCCAAATTCAATTACATGGATTTTAAGGAAGAGTGTACTTACATTCAAATAGATCGGGAAATCTCTTGTGCATGGCTTCTTCTATCTCCCATGTTGCTTCATGTGGGCAAGATTTGATCCACTAGACTTTGACCATGGGAATGGTTTTATTCCGAAGTTGACGTACCTCTTGTTCAATTATTTTGATTGGCTTTAGCTCGTACGTCAAATCCTTTTGGATCTCCAGATTATCATAAGTGATAACTGTTGACACCCGTTTTATGACCAATGAGTTGGGTCATCTCCTTATCTAGATTTTTGATGTCCCGAGTTATTCACCGCTTATTGTGCCATTTTTGGTCATTTTTGGGCCAAATTTTATGGGTCATTCTCTTTGGTTGGACTTAGTTCCATTGATTTCTTGTCATTTCACCTTATTGGGCCTAGATAAGGGCTAATGAGGATTATTTTGTAGATTAAGTTGTGGATTTATTAGCCTTTATCTCTTTTGCCACGTCCTCTCCCCTAGCGGTCTATCGTACGACCGCATGGTGGGCATTGGCGGTCCTTTGCTAGACCGCGAATGGGCAGAAAGTCCTGCTGGATCTCTTTGATATTATCTTCTTCTAGACGCATGCGCCTAGCAGTCTATCACATGACCGTTACTTGGGGGTGGCGGTCTATCGCAAGATCGCTAGTGGAATAGAGAGTCCTGCTCTGCCTGTTCTTTCTCTTCTCAGCCGTGGATGAACTAGAGTCCTTTATCTTTTGATTTCTCTCTCACCAGAGACTCCCAGAACCTTCTGTTTTTTTCTATGGACTCTTGGGAGTATTATCTTCAAGGATTATCTAGTTTCAAGTCTATTTTCGAGTCATTATCCCTCCAACTCGAACCTAGGGTTTGAGGGCCTATAAATAGGACCCTTGACTTCATGGCTTGAGGGGGAGATTTCTGGAGTTTGCCACGAAGTTCTGCTGCGTTCTGGAGCCACTTCCAACCAAGGAGAAGTTGCTTCCACGTCCACCAAGCTTCTGGTCCAGGGAGTATTCAGTTCCTTTGGTCTAGTTTGTGTCTTTGGTCTTTAGTTTTGTCTATTGCTTCCTTGCATCCATAGCATCTTCTCTCCTCTTTTCTCCACGTTCTCTGCATTGAATCACCTTTTTAAAACATCCTCCGATCTTTTCCACGCCCCACAGGGGTTAAAAAAACCAAACCTCCCAGGTATTCACCCCTCTTTTATGCATATTAGCCTAGTTGAGTTATAGATACTACACTTGTCCCAAGGGCTAATTGGGTTATTTTTCTTGTTGTCTACACTTTCTTGCAGGTTTATAGGACTCATTGCATGAGGCCTAACCTTTCTAGCCAGCCAGGAGGGGTGGAGATCAAGTTCCAAACTACTGCTCTGGGTGCCCTAGCGGTCATCTGAAAGGCCGTTTTCAAGTATAAGGCAGTCTATCGTAAGACCATTTTCTGCTAGATCACAGTCGTCTAAAAGACTATTTTTCGTTCGCTGCACCTGGTTTTCTCTCTCCCGCGGGCGGGTGACTTCAACAGGCTCTTTCCAAGATATTATTGTGATTTTTAGTACTTTAATTACTTTGGTGGCGATCACACATCCTAAGTTAGGTATTTGTTCATCTTTGTCATCATCCTTGCTCTCTTTTATTTCCTTTGCTCCACGCCCCGACATGTGTTTTTATTTTTCTTCCTTCATAAGCATTGATGACATGCCCATGCTCTTGATTTTGTGATTGTTTGAGTTAGGTCATTACTTACTCACACACTTTCACATATTTCTCTCTCATATTCACATCATTTACATTCATCATTCAACACACACACAAAAAACTATCAACACCCCCATTTTTTGACGATCACGATGGGATATCTAGTGCCAATCGTGCTGAGTTCTTGTTTCACCTGCTGTCTTTAGTTTATCTCAGTAGCCCTTATGATTTCCTCAGTTTTCCCATTTTATTTCCTATTGTTTCTGCTCCCTGGTTTCTTGGCGGTCTCCTGTTTGGCCGTTTTCGGCTTAAAAGCGGTCTAGCAATAGACCGTCTTATCTCAGAGCGATCTCCTGGACGACCGTTTCTCCGGTTATAGGTACGCACACCGAGGTTGCTTATATTTTTGAAGTTTTTGACTGTGAGCATCATTCTTGGGTGCTATCTGGTCTCCTCCCTTGTTGTTATTCATTTATACATCATTGTTTACATATTGATTGTTAGTTTTAGGCTAGAAATTGCATGCACTCCGGTGCACATAGGGTCATTCATATTTCATATCATAGTTGTATTTCCTACATTGGTGTGTGAACCTCTCGTCTCCATATTCCTTGGGGCCGACTAGGTGATCACATCTGGGACCTCCACAAGTCCCTGCGAGCCGTGGATTCCTACACGGACGTCGGGCCCATTGTACCATTACCACACCGTGTCTAGGTTACATAAGTGAGGGAGAGTTCACCCCTAGAGTTAACCAAGTCCCAAACGCCCTTCCTATTAGGAACCTTGTTGGAGAGAATATCTAAAGTCAAATCATTAAGGTTTTAAAGGAGGAAACAAATAAAAATTGGTGCATCATTATAACTTGGTTGATTTTGAGTGCCTCTCATCCCTTTCTTTGTCTTCAAAAGTTTGGAGTCATTTTTGTCTAGTGTCTCATTTGTGTTTGTTTGTGTTATTTTTTTTTGTGTCAAGATATTCCATTGCATGTGGAGTTGCTTCCGGTCCTTAGATTCATCTTCTTGGAGCAATTCCTTCTTCACCTCTTATTCCAATCCTCTCTTTGAATCCATCATGTCTTCTTATGATCTTCCTTGTTCTCATGAGGAATCCCTTCCTCAAGGTCTCTTGGAGGACCCACCTAGGGTCACCCAATTTCAATCAGGAGAAGGGATCGTCCCTCCTCCATCTTCTATCTCCATGAAGGGCGCCTAGCCCTCCCTTGCTTCCAACAATCCTACGGGCCAGATCTTGCAGATGATGGCCCAATTGGATCCGGCCCAACTTCAGGCCCTCTATTAGACCTTGCAGGGGTCCAATGCCCCATCTCCCATGATTGCACAAGGGCTGTTCACTACTTCCATCTCATGATCTAGGGCTGATGGGCCCGGGGTCTCACCCACTCCCATTGATCTTACCCCAGTCCAGCCCAGGACCTTCCAGTTCTCCAATATAGAAGCGAACCAGTCCTTTGGCTCGGCCCATCAAATTCTTGATAAAGGGAAGTCTGTTCTTCCCTCATTCACCCAGGCCGAGTCCTATAGGTCCATCGCTTCAGTGCCTCACATTCTTGTCGGTCCATCCGACTTTTCTCGCCCTCAGCAAGGGGCAGCCCCAGTCCATGCCAATTTGGGTCATCCTTCAGCCCAATATCCTTCTTATGAGCCTCCTCATCCTTCAGTCTACCCTTCGGCTCCCCGCTTTGAGCCCACTCCTCTTGCTTTGCCTGCACCATCTCGGAAACAAGAGCTCCTTGATAAATGGGCCACCATGCAACAACAACTTGATTTTCTTCAAAAGCGGGTTGACCCTCAATCTTTGGCGGATGTTCCGGTTCCTAGCTTCCACAACATCCGGTTCCCTTCCCAGTCTGAGCTCCCCACGTACAGCAAATACGATGGGAATAGCAATCCCTTCATTCATGTGAGGGACTTTATGTATGAATCGGCGCAGTTCCAATATGATGATCGCCTTATGGCGTATTTATTCCGCCGGTCTCTAGATGGAGTTGCATTGGAGTGGTTCTATGCTCTACCACTCGAGGATGCCGAAAGCTTTAAAGTGGTGAAAGAAAAATTCATTCAGAGGTTTCAAGACCGGGTCGATCTGGAGTATTCCTTTGCGGACCTGGTGGCCGAGAAAATGAAAGCAGATGAAGATTTTGCCACCTATGCTGACAGGTGGAGACAAATGGCCGCCCGCATACCGAGTCACATTCCAGAGGAAGAGAAAGTCAAGTTGCTTATATCAAATGCTACCCCTACCTTCCGCAACATCCTAGCCATGAATGACATATCTAATATGCACCAACTATATAGCCAGGCGAGGTTCATTCAAACACAATTCAAGGACTCCCCCATACATTCTCTTTTTGAAGCCCAAAATCCCAAATATCACAAGAAGCCTCAGGGGCCCGTCACTGAGGGAATCCAAACAAATGAGCAGGTGCAAGCCGTTGCATTTCCCTTTTTCAACCAATCCGCACCATTCGCTTCCCGCAAAACTCTCGCAATCCCCAATTCTCCACCCCACAGAATACCCAACCCACTTTCTCCACTCCACAAAACTCTCACCCTACCTTCACTACTCCACAGAACACCTTACCTGCCCTGCAACAACCCCAACAACCTCCGCAATACCGCAATGTCCCTCCACCCAATGGCTACACTAACAACGACAAGCGCCCGGGTTCGAAGAGAGCCCAATATCCTCCTTTGCCCGAGTCTCTCACGGACATATTTTCGGCTCTCATGTCAATTAATGCTATTCAACTTCCTCCGGAATGGCCTAATTGGAACCCGATCGTCGATCAGACAAAATATTGCATGTTCCATAGGCAGCCTGGCAATACTATTGAGGAATATTTTCAATTCAGAGATTTGGTATATGACCTTAATGAAGGGCAGCGTATAGATTGGGCCGAGATGCATAATGCCATCGTGGAAATAAAAGAGAAAAGAAGGCAGCCACTGAGGCAGCAAGTGTAGCAGTAACAAGCACCGTCGCCACAGTAGCAGCCGCAGTAGTAACCACAGCCTGTTCAAGACTTGGGGATCCATCAAAACCCCATGCCGAATCATCCTCCTGCTCCGCAGCCACAACCCCCGGCATCGGCTCAGGTTAACCTCGTCCAACCCCCGGCTCCCAACGCCAGGTGGTCTTATGATGATGACGCATCGGTACAACGGCTCATGGCCCTCCACCATAACCACCATATCCTTTCTCCCTCCGTCATCCTCCCACTTAACCAACAAACCCCGCCATCCTCTGCATCCACTAAACCCCCCATCCTACCATCTACCTCCCCTGTTAACCCGTCTATCCCTACTCCACCACCATCTACATTCGCTACCACCACACCATTAGCCAACCATTCACCCATCATCCTTCTTTCATCTACCCCTACCCCATCACCGATACATGCACTAATCATCACCCCGCCTTCATCAAACCCGCCCATCATCTCCACTACCCACATTAGGCTTTCCCCCACGCCGCTCATTCACCCCACCGGGCCCGTTGCCCATCTGATGCCATGCCGGCCCACAACCTAGCCCTTCGGAGCAGGCGTTTATTCCGCATAAATTATCCTTCCACTGGTGCATCCGCACCCAATCCCCAGTCCGCTCAACAGGCTGTTGATCAGGAGGAGGCAGATCCGCTGCTGGGGACATAATATGATTTGTTACATCGTCTTGATATAGTACCTACAAAGATCTCTGTACTGGAGTTGATAAAGAGATCCACCCTTCATCAAGATGCACTCTGAAATTTTCTATAGAAAGTAATCGTAAATGAAGATATGGCAGTAGATAGCCTGCCGACAGCTCTGGCTACAATCTCTAAAGGGCCAGCAATTACATTTTCTGAAACTGAATTGGCGCCTCCTGAGGCACGACAAATGCCGCTATGAATTTCTATAACTCTGAACAAAGTCAGCATAGATGCGGCACTGGTAGATACAGGGGCATCTATTAATGTCTGCCCTCTCAGCACCCTAAGAGCCAGCAATTTATCAGAAGATCTGTTAAGATCGACCCCTACAACTATAGCAGCATATGACAACTCCCGAAGGGCATGTCATGGGGTGGTCACTCTTCAGGCCGAGCTTGGGCCTCTCACTATGCCGATTGAATTTTTTGTCCTGGACATCGACCCTATGTTCAAGGCTAGTTTGGGTCATCCGTGGATCAACAACCTCAACGCCGTACCTTCTACTGCCCACCAATGTCTCAAATTCCCTTTCCAAGGGAGGGTGGTTAAGGTGAAGAGCATGTCCACAGTCCAGTCTGTCAAGGCCGTTTCCGACAAGATCTTACCAACACTATGGCTTAGCAATCGGCCTGTTATTTCAGTGCTAGACTTGAACTTTCCATGGGCATATGCACCATGCAACCCTGTCTCTGCAGTAGTGAATATTAAAGTGAAGCCCCATATTCAAGATTCCAAGGGGTGGGACATTATATTGAAATTAGGCTACCAGCCGGGGAGAGACCTCAACGCACAACTACAAGGGCGGACCAAGCCGGTCCCCAAAGGAAGAAAGATGAACAGGAGGGGCCTTGGCTATCGAGAGTCTTCATTCTCAATCTTGGGCGATTCTGGGCCCTTCGCCTAGGACTATCGCCAGCATTTTATCAAAGGCCATCTTCAGCCTGGCACGTTAAAAGCACAGTCGAGTCAGCCTAAAAAAGAAGAAGATGCAGCTCATATATTTGCCGATCCACCATTGTTGACCAAAGGGCTTGTTGATGATATGATTGATTGTAGCCATGCATTTAAAAGGTTATTTTATGAAGAAGAAAGTTACCGGGAAGATCAGGAGGTACGACTTGTATGTTATCAGCCGAAGAAACCAGCTTACCGTCCACGGGAAAGGGGGAGCTCACCCATCATCTTTACATGGTCTCCCTCCCGTCTTATGTCTCTCTTCCAGGAGCTGGACTTTTTACCCCGTTCACCTCCTGTTATGATTGATCCAATGCTATTCCAAATCCCCACTGATTTCCTCATCGTCAGGACATGCACTTGTTGTCCTCTGATTGATCTATCTACTCCATTCTTCTCCTCCTCTGATCCTTTTCTAGAGATCTTCTGTCCCTCCAAGTACCCTCTCAGGCTCCCTCCTCCATCTTCCTCTCCTTCTTGCTACATGATCTCCACTGATCCCCTAAAAAAAAAATGCCAAATTTGAAATGGAGATCTCAGTTGAAGATTACGCTATCTTTTCTCCATCCTCCTCCCAGGGGCATGAGGCCCATGCTGCCTCCTTCCCATTAGATTTTCTCTCTCCTAGGTTAGACGTAGGGTCTGTCGAGTCTAGGGGAGTAGAGTCTGTTAGGTCTAGAGAAGTAGGGTCATGCTCTAGGTCATCCAACCCTTCCTCACCTGAGCCACGCCCGCTTGCACATCATTCTAAATCCGTTCCTGATAGGTTCTTGCAGGATCTAGCTCAGCGATGTCATGCTCTTTTGAAATGTCCGTAGTTTATCGCTACGGCAATTGTCATAGAAGAAGATGAGGAGCAAGACGGGGTGTGGAGAGATGATGGACTAGGTGTTTATGAAATCATGGATGAAAAAGACCCGGTTGATGGTGAGGACAGCGACGTAGATGACACTGCTGATCTGTATGCACAAGGATTAAAGAGATTTGATGAACCGTCATCGGCGGTGGATAAACCTACAAAAGAAATAAATCTCGGAACTGATGAGGACCCCAGGCCCATTATTATTGCTGCTAATCTCCATCCAAGGGTTGAAGAGGATTTAATTAAGGTCCTAAGAAAGTATAGTGATTCTTTCGCCTGGTCTTACGAGGACATGCCGGGTCTTGACCCGTCTTTGGTGGAACATCGATTGGTGCTTAAGCCAGGGGTAACACCCGTGAAACAAAGATCAAGAAGATTTCACCCCCACATGGCCTTAAGGATTAAGGAACAGATCGATAAATTGTACAAGGCCAGGTTTATTAGAGTCATTTTATATCCCCAGTGGATGGCGAACATAGTCCTTGTCATCAAGAAGGATGGAAAGGGCGCATTTGTATTGATTTCAGTGATCTTAACAAAGCATGTCCCAAGGATGATTTTCCGCTGCCTCATAGAGATGTTTTAGTGGATAATACCATCGAGTACGAAGCATTGTCATTCATGGATGGCTATTCAGGCTATAACCAAATCCGTCTTGCTCCCGAAGATCAAGAGAAAACCTCCTTCACCACGCCCTGGGGGTACGTATTGCTATGTGGTCATGTCGTTTGGTTTCAAGAATGCGGGTGCCACTTATGAAAGGGCGATGATGGCTATATTCCACGAATATGATGCATGTCTATATGGAAGCTTATGTGGATGATATTTTTGTGAAATCGAGGACTAAAGAAGAACACCCCGCTATCCTAGGTAAGTTGCGTCAGAGAGCCAGAGAGTACCAGTAAAAAATGAATCCAAAGAAGTGTGTTTTTGGAGTCTCTTCAGGGAAGTTGCTAGGCTTTATAGTTAGTAAGAGGGGGATTCAGATTGATCCTAACAAAGCAAATGCCGTCATGGACATGCCTCCGCCTAAGAATATCACGGAACTTCAAGGACTGATTGGACGTTTGCAATTCATTAGAAGATTTATAACCCAACATTCTCAGAGGTGCCGCCCATTCTATGAATTGCTAAAGGCAGGGGTCAAGTTTGAATGGAATCGAGACTGTCAAAAGGCCTATGAAGATTTGAAGGAATATTTGACCAATCCCCCGGTGTTGCAACCTCCTGTAGCTGGGAAACCCCTAATTCTATACATTTGTGTCATTGAGGACTCCTTAGGGGCGGTCTTAGCATAAGTAGATGACAAAGGCAAAGAGTAGGCAGCTTACTATCTCTCCAGGTTATTTAATCCCGCGGAGGTCAAATACACTGCCATGGAAAAGACTTGTGTCGCCTTAGTTTGGGTAGCTCAGAAGTTGAAACACTACTTTCTAGCCCACCCAGTTAGGTTGATCTGTAGAATGGACGCGATCTGCTATCTCTTAGAAAAGCCTGTCCTTTCTAGTAGGTTAGCTCGCTGACAGAGCTTCCTCTCTCAATTTGATATCACATTCATCGTTCAGAAGATAATCAAAGGATATGCTATCGCTGAGCATCTTGCCCATCTTCCTATCTCCTGCACAGACTCTATTCAAGATGATTACCCTGATAAGCATATCTCTGTTCTTACCCATCATCCCTTTTGGTCTCTGCACTTTGATGGTGCGCTCAATTCTTAAGGCCGAGGGATAGGTGCCATTCTGCTCACTCTGGAAGGGGTGACGATTCCCTTTGCATATCAACTGCGTTTTCTTGCCACCAACAATATTGCCGAGTATGAAGCTCTCCTGGCCGGATTGAAGCACGCCTACCTCTTAGGCGCGCGTTACTTAAACATCATAGGAGACTCTCAGCTTGTCCTGTGACAGGTTCTGTCCACTTACCGCACCCCTGACCCGAAGCTCAAGCCATATCAAGATTTGGTCACTCTCTTGACTAGGCAATCCCGTAGATTGATCTATATCCATACTTCTCGATCTCAGAATATCCTCGCCGATGCGTTGGCATCGCTCGCTTCCTCCCTATCTTTCCCTCTCAGTCGGAGCATTGAGACTATCGTCATTCAGAGATTAGATGCTCCCTCTCTTCAAGATCCTTGGTTTTCCAACCTTAGGAAGATTGTAGAGGCTAGGGCTGAAAAGGAAGATTTGAGGGAAGTGTCTTTAATAGAATTAGAAGAGATCTTGGAGGAAGAAGAATTGCCATGGTATCATGAGATCAAGCTATATTGTAAAGACGGATCGTTCCCTGAAGGGGCAAGTGCCGAGCAGCGTAAAGCTATTAGAAGAGCCGCCTCGAAGTACACTATCATTGTTGAAGAATTGTACAGGCATGCTCTCAATGGAATGCTTATAAGATGCTTAGATGACAATGAAGCTTGGAAAGTGGCCGAAGCAACCCATTCGAGTGAGTGTGGAGGTCATGTTAATGGCCAGGCTCTAGCAAAGAAGATCCTTAGGCAGGGTTATTATTGGCCCACTCTAGAGGAAGATTGCTCCCTCTATGTCCGGCGGTGTCTTAAATGCCAACTCCACGCTGATAAAATCCATGCTCCAGCTTCATCTCTTCATCCTCTCTCTGCTCCTTGGCCATTCTCCATGTGGGCTTTCAACATTGTTGGCCCGCTAGGTGATCCCAATTCTCAGACTAAGCAGAAATATTTCATCCTCACCGCCACTGAGTACTTCACCAAGTGGGCCAAAGCGGCAGCGTACGCGGAGATCAAAGCTATCACGGTGTGCCGCTTCATCATGATGAATATTATCTCACGGTTCGGAGTGCCAAACAGCATCGTCACCGACAATGGACCCCAGTTCATCTCGTAGGAGCTCCAAGACCTGTGTAAGAAGTTCAATATTACATTACATCATTTATCGCCATATTATCCTCAAGGCAATGGCCAAGCCGAGGCCACTAATAAAACCCTTCTTAAAATCATAAAGAAAACATGTGAATCTCACAAATTCTATGATTGGCCTCAGCGTCTAGTGGAAGCTCTATGGGCTTGCCGCACCTCCGTCCATACTCCTAGGGGGCAAACCCCCTATGCTCTTACTTACGGGATGGAGGTAATGCTCTCATATTAGATCTTGATCTCTTCCCTAAGGGTGCAGCTCGATAAGGAACTTAATCTCGATGATTGTCGAGAGGCCTTGCTCGTCCAGTTGGAACTCTTGGATGAGAAGAGGATGAATGTGGCCGACCACGTGTCCGTTAATCAAAAGAGAATTTCACATTATTTTCAAAAGAATGTAATTGAGCACAAATTTCAAGTAGGTGATATGGTTTTGAAACGTAAATTTATTAGGTCCGGAGGTCCTAAGTCCAAATTGCAACCTAACTGGGAAGGGCTGTTCGTCGTTAAAGAAGCTTATCTAGGGAACACATATCGCTTAGTCAACATAGAAGGTGAGGAGTTGTCTCACGCTTGGAATGGGTTGTATCTTAAGCGCTTCTTTCCTTAGAGTCAGGCTAATGAAAGCCCGGTAGCGAGCTATCCCTTTCCTTGATTACGAAGGAGGATCCCGAGTTTGGCCAATCACACACTTCGCAACGTCCCTAGTCGGGTTCCCCAGATATGTAAATACCGTTTCTCCTTGGCCATGCTTGGGGAAGTCAAGGTCCCTATCCGTTTCTCTCCTCGGCTGAATCTAGGGGTAAGAGGCGAATATGGGGGCGATGTCTAATCTAGACACCCTGATGAGAGGAGGTCTCAAATAGGGGAAGTCCATTATGACCTGATTCAACAACAGAAAAGCAAAGAAAAAGAAAAAAAGGAGCAAGTCAAAGTAAAATTAAAAGCCCATCTCAAAAGCTCGAAGTTCAAAAATTCAAAAACTCCAAAAGTATAAAACTAGGTATGGCAAGAGTGGCAGTACAGTTTCCCCGCAGGACGTTGTGAGTCCGGTCGTACGCGTGGCCCGAGTGGATGAAGGTTCGATGACGAACATAAAGCCCCGCGCAACAGACTGAATCTCTGAAAGGGTTGTCATGAGAACGGCTCAAACCCTAAAAGCTCTACACCTGGCCTAAGCTTACCCCCTGAATTCTTTTTTCTTTTAGGACTAGACAGTACCCTGGGTATGGCCTCGGTAGAAGCACCGTCATACAAATTGGCCCTAGTTGGGGGTTGTCACTTCGAAAGCACGCCGACCTCAGGAGATTCCTAGTGGGATAGGTAGGGCTCTCATTGTCAGGACGAAGTTAAGACGTCAAAATCAAAAAAAATGATACATTACAAAATTAAAAAAATCATATATTCCAAAATCTAAAAAAATGATATTTCAAAATCTAAAAAATCATATATTTCAAAATATAAAAAAATGATATTTCAAAATCAAAAAAATCAGATATTTCAAAATAAAAAAAATCAGATATTCCAAAAACTCACAAAAGTCAGATATTTCAGAACCAATAAAAATCAAATATTTTTCAAAATTCCAAAAATACCATCATCATTACATACCATGTATTGGCATTGGCATTCATATTCATTTCATTTTTCACCTATTTAATAAGGCTCTACCCCTTGACCAAATATCGAGGATTGGTCATTCTCTAACTTGCTGCAGGCAAGGGGTTGAGCCTAAGAACAGATTTAACTTGTTTCTTATTTTAAGTGTGTGCAGTTACAGGTCTAATTCCTCAGGATTCGAAGCTCTCAAGTTTCTCCATCTCTTGCGGTCCTTTGATAGATCGCTAGCCATGTACTCGCGGTCGTGGAGAAGACCGCTATTCTCACCCGAGGACCAAATTCTCAGGCTTACTGGTTTCTCCTCCTTAGCGATCCTTCGTGTTGAGTAGTGGATGGTGGATCTAGAGGGGAGGGGTGAATATATCTGCCCCTCTTTTCACAGAACACCCCACTTTACCGCTAGATAAAGAGAATAGCAGCAGAATACAACTAGCTTTTTTGATATATATAAAGTACCAAAGGAAGTGCCAAGGAGAGCGTAGACGCTCCACTGGGCACTACCAAAGGTTATTAATATAATTAAGAAAAAGGGTGATACACCATCATCGGGGCATACCCCTATTTGTACATGTAGGAAGAAAAATGAAGTCAAAGACTACTAGATCTGATTGCCCCGAAGGAGTGTCTGTCAAGAATCATTAAACCCTTGATATGTCTAGGTAGCTGCCCAACGTCATTGAAAAATTGAAAGCTGCCCGAGTCGTAAGCAACATTGGATAGCACATCAGCCACTTGGTTTCCTTCGCGATAGATGTGCGATATTATAGGCTTGAAAATATCCAACAATCCCCAAAGTTCAGAACATAAGTCAAGCAATCTCCATGGAGGATTTTTGCGGTTGGTAATTATAAGGTGTAGGAGAGCCATTGAGTCCAACTCGATAATGTTAACTATTAACTTCCTGGAGCAGCACACTCAAAGCCCATCGAGGAGAGATAAAAACTCTGCAGTGAAGCTGGTAATGCAGCCATACGGAAAGGAAAAAGCACAAATCATTCTGCCCGAACTGTTGCGTATCACACCTCCACCACCTGCAGTGCCGGGATTCCCGCGAGAAGCACCATCAGTATTTAGCTTCAGACTATTTCCCAACGGTGGTGACCAGTAAATAATTGAGACAGAAGATGTTCTTAGCGATAGTGTGATACCCAGATTATACAAAGCACTGAAATCTTCCCTCCTATCATACACGACCTTGACATTGGAGAGGGCAAGATGACTAGATGATAAAATGTGGTTGATAGCAATCATTACCCATATTCGCTTGCCTTCAAATCTCGCCTTGTTCCGCATGTTCCAGATTTCCCAGTAGACAAGTGTTGGAATTAATCTTAGTATTAGATTAATTCTGTGAGATCCAACAGCATTGTCCAACCATCCCTTTAGATAAGCTTGCATAGTAACGAAGGATACAACGATTGGCTTAGCAGGATGAATAAGTAATATAGAGATTGAATCTAAGCATGCATCTAGCACAAACCGATCACACAAGCAAATCACGACACACGAGATTTTAATGTGGTTCAGATTGAATCCCCAATCCTACGTCCACCCCTCACCAAACCCGGTGAGGCTTCACTAGTGTAGCACACCAAACCGTAAATCAGAGAACTTCTGATTTCCTTCCTACTAACCACCGGTAGGGACGACAACACCGCAGATTGGAGCACCTTCCAACTTCCTTCCTACTAACCGCGGTAGGGACGATTCTCAGTTTCAATAGCTTGAACAAAATGAAAAGAGAACAAGATGAAAATGTTCAAACAAGATATGGAGATATGTTAAAATCGAGAAGATCTTGTCTGAAATGAAGGAGGTGAATCTGATGCTTCAGCAAGGGCTACCTCTTTTTCTTCTTGTCTTCACACGATGTAGATCATCAATAGAGGCTTCTTCTTCTTCGCAAAGCTCTCCTCTTGATTCAGTAGCAATGGATTCTTCTTCCTTGTAAAATGAGCATCCTTGGATCCCCTTGAGAGCCTTGCTTTCTGCTACACTGCCTTGGAGGTTGCTAGCGTGGATATGAGCTTGAATCACCTTGGAAATAGATGAAGAACTCCTACACGAAGTACTGTTCATGGCTACAGTACCTCTCTTTTCTTCCCTTGGACAGCCTCCTCTAGCCTCTCTTTGATCTCCCTTGATCCATTAGGGTTTCTAACCCCCGTTGCGTTATTTTTATATCTCTTTGAATGGTCCATAGACAAGCCCCAGACTAGATCCACAAATCATGGTAGATTGGGTGACTTTAGGATTAAACAAATGCAAGAAAAGGGGCTGCCCACGTTGAGAAAACGAAGTCAACAATAGTTGCATCGGGGCTGTCGGTGTACCGGAAGTAGGTGGTCGGTCGATCGAAAGTTTTAAAGGTTTGAACTTTTCATTGCTGGCAATTTTGGTCAACCGACAGTGGGGGGGTGGTCGACCGAACTGTTGGGCCGGTCTACCGAATTTTCTTGGCGGTCGACCTCTATTGAGAAATGCTGTAGCTTTTTCAGTTCTGGCAATTCTGATCGACCGGTACATGACCGGCGGTTGATCGACCGATGGATTTTTTCCAATTTTGCTTCATTCAACCCCTTAAACTCGTTTGCAATCCATTCAAGTCGCTGGCATCAAACTCTTTAGACCTTGAGGATGTCTATTGAGTCTTTGACCTTTCCTTAAGGTATGTTCAGACCTTTGGACGTTGAAGCCAAGTGTGTTCTTCATTGTGCATCGACCTTGGCTATGTGAAGTGTCGACTCTTTTGTGCCGAGTGTCGACTCTTCTTGAAGCCAGCCTGATCTTCTGATAGCTATCCAACTTGAAGAATTAACTCTTGCTTTCAAGGGATTTTAATCCTTTCTTGGGCGCAATCATTGGACTTTCACTTTTGTCATCTCCACTCCATTTCTTAGCTTATCTGTCATGAAAAAGCATCAAGTATCAATCATATGAGAGTGGGAAACATCAATGACTTATAGTGTTTAGCCATTATCAAAACCATGAATGTCAAATGACCACAGGGGAACAACATTCTCCCCCTTTTTAATGATGGTAACACTGTGAGTCATTAGTTGGCAGTAATGTCCAAGATGGCAAATTTTATAACATATGCAGCTCAAGATACAGAGTGATGATAATTATGCTATGCATGAATGATTTGACAAATATGCAGCTCAAGATACATGATGATGATTAGAGCATGTGAATGCGGATATGTATGCATGGATGATCAGAGCATGTGAATGCTATTCAAGTTTCTCCTGATTAAGATTGCTGCTCTGATGCGGCTCTCCCTGAGTGTATGCATGATGAGGGACTTTTGACTCTCCCCCGTCTCACAAAGTTATTCTCCGCTTTTGACAACTCACAAAGGTATTCTCCCCAGTTGACAACAGTAAAAAGGAGGGATAAGGTAGAGACAGTGACACATGTCGTAGAGATCATAACAGAAGAGGAGTTTAGAGCAAGCCATTATATGTAGACCGGAAACATGCCGTGAGCAAGATACATGGTTCAAATCTAATGAAATCCGAGATCAACAATAGAGTTCGAAAAGCATCTACATCCATGTTTTAATAAAAATGAACCAGAAGTGCATATCATGGCAGTGGTTAACCTTCCTTTGTCTTATACATCCATATTCAATAACTTCATCGGGAATAGCACAAACTAGTATTGAGGTTAAACAAGCATGAGTAAAGCATGGAATTTTATGATTTCAGCACTGTTTTACATGATCTTTTGCATTGGCATGCACATGACTTATATTTTATGAGAAATCGAGTCTAGTACATGCCTCCTAGACAGAAGAATACATATTATTTAGACGCCTATATTCCTAGGTATTTGCTAAGACTGACTGTTATGCTTCAGATTGAACAGAGATAGCAATGTCACATCATGACATATTTGACCTCATTTATTTGACGAGGAGATGTATTTCTCATCAATTATGCCATTGCTCTGCTTAGAGTCCAATTTAATTAAGACAGAGATAACATGGACACATCATGACATATCATTCGTCACTTATTTTGAGGACGTGACATATTTTTCCGTGCAACAATATCATTGCTCTGTCAAATTTACTGTCAGGAATTCCAGCTCATCAAGGTGTTTAAAAATAATACAAAGCTTTAGTGTATCACCAAGGTTGCCATGAAGGTTAAATTTTTAGATTTAGGATAGTCATTCAAGGCACAATATGCAATCTCTAGTTAAAGTCTATTAAAACCACAGAAAATAGATGATTTCAAAGAAATATATCAGAGCTTCAAGGAAATCATTAAATCTAAACCATTTTTATTGGATGGACAATCGTCAGTTCATATAATAGAAAGCTCTTACGCCATAATTTTGTCTGTTTCATGATTACATGTTCAGACTGGAAGCGATTGAAGTTCAGATTGCAAGAGATTAAGAGAAATAGCAAGACTCCCCCTAAGGATATGCAGTGAATGCATTCAAGGAGTTATGTTTGCAATCAAGGGGAATGATCAGAAATGAAATGCATGACCGGCCCATGGTTGTACACTTATTGATGGTAACTGAATGAAGATGAAACATATGCATGAATGCTTCAAAGAAATAGCTTCCCCTTACTGTATGGCCTACATGCGACAGTGACACATGGTACTTGACAGAGGTGAATCCTCACGCATGTGAGTGTTTCTAGACAAGCATAACCTGCCTTTCCACACTTCAGCATTTAATATACCATGGCCATGCAAGAATGATGCTACACCATATGCAATGCATCGTGAACATGAATTCAACTTTATTATGCAACTACATGCACTGCTACACCACATGAAGAATGCCATATTTACATATAAATAATGCATGGATACCAATCAGCAAAAACACACAACCAAATTGAAGAAGATCATCATTTCAATTTTTATTAGCCTGAGATCTGTAAAGACCAAGCTCCCTTCTGAGTGTTGTAAACATGTCATTACAGAAGGGCTTGGTGAAGATGTCAGCAATCTGATTTAGTGTATCAACAAAATGCAGCTCAAAGTTTTTCTTAAAGACCTCGTCTCTAATGAAGTGATGCCTAATCTCAATATGCTTGGTCCTAGAGTGTTGGACTGGATTTTTTGCAAGGTTGATAGCACTGGTGTTATCACACAGAATCGGGACACAACCAAGATCCACTAAGTATTGACACCCATTTTTTGCCGATAAGTTGAGTCAATTCTCTTACCACCATTTGTTGATGCCTCAAGTTGTCCATGGCTCAGTGGGCTATTTTCAGGTAGTTTATTGGGCCTATTTTATGAGTGCCTCCCTCCCTGACTCGGTCTACTTTAAGCCCAGGCTTAATGGGCCTTGGTTTGGCTTGATTTATCATAAGTTATTAATTTTCAAGCATCCAGCCATTGTGCGGCCTATAGTGTGACCGTTTATTTGTTGAGCGGTCTAGAATAGACCATTTACTTATTTATTGGATATTAATGTTATTTTCTAAATTTCCACCGACAAAGCTTTTTGCACGGTTCATAATCAGCCGTCCATGCCCATGGAACGGTAGGATTGTGACCGTTCATATCTCAGAGTCCCAGATTCGTTGGTTATCTAGATAATTATCTAATTATCTAAATTATTTTGATTTATCACCGACAGGTGTTGGACGGCTGATATCTGACCGTTCCATGATATGAGTGGTCCATTAAGAACCGCCCAATTCATTAGAGTCCAACGGCGAAATCATCGGTCAGTTCGATGGATATTTGGATAATATTTCCCATTTACTTAATTTTCACCGACAGATTGGACGGTCTGGAGACCGACCGCTCAGTATAGTGGGCGGTCTATCGAGCGGCCGCGCAATTGTCTGATTGCTGAAAAACTAAGATTTTCTCTCTCTCTATCCGTGGTTCTATCCTTAGTTTGTTCCAACCATTTCTTCATGGTTTCTCAACCAAATGAGGTGCCATTTCGACTGGTTGGAAGATAATTGCATTATCTACGGATTTTATGTTGATATCTCGGGCTGATTTTCATTGGAAACCCCAATTTCGAGGTTGGCTTTCAAGGCTCTATAAATAGGACCCTAAGGCCAAGCTTCGAGAGGGGGGGGGAATATTTCAAGGTCACGGCAAAGCCCTGCCGAATTCTAGAGCGACCAGAGATCAGGGACGGTGGCCTTCCACGTCCATTCAGGCCTCCGGTTCAGGGAGTACTAGTGTTTGAGTCTTCGGTTCTAGTAGTCTCACTTGTCATCTTGTCCATCGCATGCATCATTTTCTCTACTCTTCTACCACATTTTTCATCATCACATTTCATTACACACACCCTCCCATTATTTTTGTTGCCCCCAAGGGTTTAAAACTCCCCAGGTATTCCCCATTCCATTCGTTTATGTTCATTCATGTTCGCTCTTACATTTGCTACACTTTATAGTTATAATCTTATTTTCTTTCTGCATTCTCCACATTGTTTTGCAGGTCAGCGGCATCCTAACACGAGGCCCATCTTTTCTGGCTGGCTGGAAAGGGTGGAGGTTGATTTCTCACGTTTTGGGAGTTGGTGGCATAGAGCGGTCTTCATCTGTCCGTGCGAAGAATAGGGAGGCTTAATTTGGACTGTCCAGTCCTTCCAGCAGTTGACCCTGAACCGTCCCGTCATCCAGCTACTCTTCATCCCGCGTTCATCCCAACGCTGTTGGGCGATCTGTCGAGCGACGGCGCGTCAACTGGGCGGTTCACCCAGAACCACGTATTTCTGCAGTGCTGTTCTAGGCGAGTGTCTCCCCTTTCTTTCTAAGGTACGGTGTACTTGCTTGCATTCGGCACCTTGGTGGTGATCACACACACTCCACATCCTTCCCCCTGCGATGTACACATTATTTAATTCTTTGCATTAATACAGTAAAGAAGGGATTTGGAAGGATAATCAAAAAGGGGAAAGAAGGGAAAAACATGTCAACACCCTATTTTCTGGATATCACGGTGGGACACCTAGTGCCCATCGTGTTAGTAATTTGCTGACATGTTTGTGTGTTTCCAAGTTCTCTTTTTTTGATAAGTTCAGGTTGCCCTTTGGCCCATCCTGTGTTTCTGTCCTCTAGAGTTTACGCGGCCCAGCCCACTGTGAGCCGCCAGTTTACTTAAATGGCTGAAGATTGGCCATCCCGTGATTGTCACAGAGTTGCTGTCGTGCCTGCCATACAGTGGTCCTTGCCAGATCGTCTAATTCTTTCCGTGGTCTTTTATAGACCATTCAAAACTGCTGGCTCAGGTACGTTTCTTTTCTCGCACGGGTTGTTTGAGTTGATATTCAGCGGTCTTTTCAGAGCCGTTTGATAGTTCACGCGGTCTATCATCAGGCCGCCCCGTCAGGTACGCTTCTGTCCCCATCCCTCTCATTCATTTCAGGTTCTATTCGGTAAGTTTATTACTCCCTGTTTCTACATGGTCTACCCTAAACCGTGTACACTCCCTGAACGGTCCATTCCAGACCGTCCTAGACCCTTGAGCGGTCTGTTACAGACCGTCTATTATGTGCTACAGTGCACCCGAGCCTCCATTCTTGATTATCATGTCATATTACTTTGTGCAAATTTGGTGCTGCTGTTCATCTCCCCATGCTGCCATTTCACTGTTGCATATTTGTTTTCATTTCTCTCATATTTTCTTGACCATTGCTTGCTAGACCTAGGCTAGAACTTTGCATGCACTCCAGTGCACTTAGGCGCATACACACTCTCCATCAGTAGTTGCATTCCTACCGAGGTAGGGTTTCCTCTCATCTCCATACTCCTTGGAGCCGACTAGGGGACCTTACCGAGGGCCTCCGTAAGTCTCCGTGAGCCGTGGATTCCCACACGGATGCCGGGCAGGTTGTACCGTACCACCCCCGACTCTAGGGTCTGCATCCGTGAAAGGGAGAGAGTCCCTTAGAGTCAGCCAGTTTCCATCCCTACCTGGTTAGGTACCTTGTGGTCGAGTGAATTCATATTTTAATTAATCCACTAGGGTCCTGAAGAAGAACTTATAAAATTTGTCGCGCATCTTTCGTAGCTTGGGTGTTTAATTGGTTGATTCTTCCCTCATCTCTTCCCTCCATTGTGTGTTGCATCATTCACATCATTTTGTCAGATTAGGCCCATTTGGTCTAGTTCATCTTTGTGTGTCTTCGTCTAGTCACATTTGTCTTAGGTTCCTTCCCTCTTTGTGTTTTCTCCCATTCTTGACTGTATAAAGTCTCCATTTTCCCCCATGGAGCGGTTTTCTCCTGTGTCTTATCCCTCATCTTCCCTGTCCTCTTATCCCGACGTGGATTCCTCTTCCCATGCGGGCCCATCACCTCATTCTTTTAATGGGCCCTATTCTCTTCACGGGCCCTTTTCTTTCAATGGGCCTACTCCTTTTAATGGGCCTTTTTGTCCCGCCCGTGCTATTGCTAACCCAATCAATCCTCATTCCTATGTTCATGATTCTTCCAGGCCCATACCTCCTTCCATCCCATGAATGGGCTGCCCTCCTTCTCAGGCAGGATCCCCTTATTTGGCCCATCATCATCCTGGTTTAAGCTCCCGCTCTCTTGCTCAGGCTGGCTTGCATTCTTCTCGGACTCTTACCACCGAGGAGATGATCGCTCAAGCCCAACGCCAGCTTGATGAATTGCAGCACCGAATTAATCCCCAAACTTCTTTGGACGTCCCGTTTACCTTTCAAGGTCTTCATCTTCCACCACGTTCACAAATTCCGGCTTATCGTCGCTATGGTGGAGTCGGTGACCCCTACGTGCATTTGAAGGAGTTCCTTTATGAGTCGGCCCAATTTCCACATGACCAACGTTTAATGGCTTATCTGTTTGGTCTATCGTTAGAAGGCCCGGCTCGGGATTGGTTCTTTGCATTGCCGCGAGAGCAAGTGGTGAATTTTCAAGCCGTCCAAGCAAGATTTATTCCGTAGTACCAGGACCAGGCCGGGCCCAAGTACTCCATGGTGGATCTAGCCCAAGAGAAGATGAAGCCCGACGAGGAATTCTCCACGTTTGCCGACCGTTGGCGTCGCCTAGCCGCGCAAGTCCCGGGGCATATTCCGGAGGGCGAGCAGAATAAAATGGTTATTTCTAATGCAATGCCCGACCTCAAATGCATCTTAACCATGAACGATATCACTTCATGGCAACAATTGTATAGCCGAGCCTGCTTCATCCGCCAACAACTTCTAAATCCCCTTGACCCCGAGTCTCCTCCACCTTCTACGCCCATGTACGCCTCCCATCCGTCATCTCCCTTATATCTCTCCATGAGAAAGCCCACCACCACATATCCTTCCATGAGTTGGCCTTCCACTCCCACACACCCATATACCTCCACATACTCCTCCGCATATCAGCCCTCCACGAGTCAGCCTTCCGCCTCTTCATACTCGCATGAACCTCCACCTCCGGTCAAGAGAACACCACACCACGAGCAGGTGGATGCCGTCTACATACCTCCCACCTCCCTTTCCGCTCCACATATACCTCCACCTAGTCAGTCCACTAGTCACCAGCTGCCTTTGCCTTCGCAACCCCCACTTCCTTCCCCACTTCCCTCTCCACCATCTCATACTCCTCAGCATCCACCTCGCCCGGAGCGGGCTTCTTATTATCCGTTGCCAGAATCTTTTACATATGTGTTCAGGGCTTTGATGGCTACCCGTGCATTGCAACTCCCTCCGATAATGCCTCGCCAACCCGCGGTCGGGAATCTGCTCCATTTTTATGAATTTCATCGCCAGCAGGGGCATTTGGTCAAGAATTGCCCCGAGTTTCGGGTGGTTGCTTATAGCCTGGAGAATAGTAAGAGGATTGATTGGGCTGTCACGCGCCAAGTTATTGTAGATCTTCACAGCAAGCAGCAGCAAGCTGTGCCGCCTAAGTAGTCGGCTCCAGCTCAAGACCAGGGGCACCCTGGTGATTCTCTAGTTGACAAACCACCTACTCCATCGCCTGCTTCTTCTCCTATCCCATCTCCTCCCACTCAAGCCTCTTCTAGTACCCCTCTTTCACCCTCCGTTTCCACTACCACACCTATCCCCAACACTTCTCGACGTGCCATAAAGATACATCGAAGAGCGCCGCCACCTGCCGCTCCCTCCATTTCACCGTCACCTTCACTTCCTTCTCCTTCGCCTTCACCATCTCCAACAACCACATCACCCCCTTCGCCACCTTCATTACCTTCGCCATTCCCTTCGCCATCACCATCGCCTTCACTACCCCTTTCGCCATCATCGTTCGAGCCCGAGCAGGCCAAACCCGAACCCACATTCCCACCTTTGCCTTCACCCCCCCCAGACCTTTCATTACCATTATCCCTCCGTCACTCGTGTTACCTCCATCAATGCCCTTTAAACCTCTTCCTTTTAACCTCACTTTGCCACTTCCCGCCTCCCGGAGCAGGTGCGTGTTACCTTTGGTGCCCTTCGGATCCAGTTCTCGAGGAAATGATAGGACATGCCGGGCTATGATCGTGCATAGCAAGGTTCAAGAGCTCATCTGTCGCATGCCGGTCCGGGTCCAGGACCCTGGTTGTTTTGGGAGCAAGGAGCATTCAAGTTATAAGACGATTATCGAGAGAAGCTCCTTGGCGCTAGTACCAGTTTCTTCCCAAGCGGGGCTGGTGGCAATCTCATTACTCATTGGAGATTTTGCTATTAATGTTGTTATCTCCCCTCGCTTGGTTGGCATTTAGTTCACTAGCCAAACCGGGGATTCCACTCAGATGGTGCTAACCTATACGGCCGCTAGGAGCCTGGTGGATTATCTATACAAAGGGCAATTGGCTGTGCCTTCAGGATTGACCAGGGGCATTCTGCACTTGTTCGTTTATCTCCCTCGATTTATTGGTGAGATGGCCATGTCAACGCCGTGCATCGCCCTCCCTTAATTCCATCCTGCACTTCCGATGAGGGCGTTATGCTTCATGTCTAATTACCGAGGGGAGATGCCGAATCTTATGTTGTTGACGCCAAGCAACATAGCTCCCCATTTTTCTAATAAACAACACGAGGAGTTGACTGTTCTGGAATGTCCTTCTATTGTTAGCACCGCACAATTAGGGGCAATTACCCCAATGAGGCTGCATATTCATGATCGGGCTAGGCCTTTCGCTAGGTGGGCCAATTATTTAAGAAGACACTGAAGAGCAAGAAACCCAAAGATCCAACTCTGCGCTAGGCAGGTTCGTTTCAAGCAAATTTCTACCAAGAAGAAGAGGCGGTGCAAGTATAGGGGCCATCAGTTGTGCACACGGGGGTCCACATCCTCCCCTCCTTCTGCCTTTCATTCATCCTTTCTATTACTCAATTCCTATCCCTGGGTGGTGTACCTTCCACCACCTGACCATATTTCTACCATCTTCTCTTGTTATCATCATTCTGGGTCTCGGCCTATGTCCTCCTCTTTCCCTGATCCAGGGGCAACCTCTAATTTTCCTCCTCGGGTATGTCCGGATGCCACTTCTAATCCTTTTTCCCCGACTCTGTTGAGGGTTCCTTGTGCTCGTTCCCCGACCTTGTCGGGTTGTTTTTCTGATCCTTCCCCGACTTGGTCGGGCGGTGTCCATTTCTTTTCCCCGACTTTGTCGGGCGATCATGTCATTTCTTCCCCACCCCTGGCGGATGAATTTCATTTACCTTCTCGACCATGTCGGATGATTCTTATTATCATCTTTCTATTCTTTCTTCTTTACCATTTCGGGGTCATTACCCTTTTTCTTGCTATTTTCGAGGCTTTAGCCCGCCTTGATCTCAGTTAATCCCTGGTTATTCTGTACTTGGTTCCTTATTGTCAGGGCCTCAGTGCCTTAATGAGGGAGTTCTAGCCCTCGTCTCTCTTCCTTTTTATCCCTTCTTCGTCCAGTATGATGTCTGCCACTCCTCTGTGTCGAGGAATCCAATCATTTTCTCTCCTTTCATCCTTTATCCTGGCAAGCAAGGAATACAAAGCTACTCGCGCTCCTCAAAGCTCGATGATAGAGATCGCTTCAGGATGCTGTTTCCACGCCATGGACTTGCAAGGTATCTTTATTTTGTGTAAGAATATGCTATCATTATTATTACTCTTATTGTTATTCCTGTGCATGGTTAAGGTAATGTTATTTCCTCAACATGGTTAAGTGGCTTTTAGAAATTTGCTTGTTTTTGTCAAAAATCAGTTCGCTTCTGCAGCATCCTTAGGCTGGTGATAACTCCATGTTAGGAGTCTAGTGTCTTTCCCTAATTGTTGAGGGTGACCTTTGAGTATGGATTTTTTTCACACACTACACGGCGAGCCATAGCCATCTCTCTAAGGCACACCGTTGCTACTTTGGCCATACTTTGGGTATGCACGAAGGCCTTTTCTCTTCTCTGCTCGACCAAGTACAGGGGTGAGAGATTGATGGATAAGATGACTAACCTAGGCACTCCCTAATATGAGAGAGGTCTCAAATAGGGCTAGTCTTGACCCTCAAAAGTGAGCTTTCATGCTATATCTGGTCAATAAGGGCTACCAAAATGAGAAAATAAATCAATGCAAAATTATGATTGGAAGGCATGGCAAGAGTGGTAGTATAGTTCCCCGCGGGACGTCATGAGCCCGGTCGCATGCGTGCCTGATAAATATGGGTCTAAAAGTCAAAGACACAAAGCCCCGGCGCAACAGGCTATCTCTTTGAGGGGTAGTGCCCTCGAAGGAATTCGAGCCTTGATATCTCCCATCCTGCACGAAGCTTGTCTCCAATTTTTCTTCTGCTTCTCTCTCTTAGGCTGGGTTGTATCCCGGTATGGCCTTAGTAGGGGCACCGTTCTTTAGAGATAGTTGGTTGTGACGAGTCACCCTCACATGCACGCCCTGTTTAAGGGAAGCCTTTAATGAAAAGGGTAGGAACGACGATGCCTGGCCAGTAGTTTGAGCCCGTCTTTAGGTCCTGCGGATTGCTATGTCTAAAAAAAAATCAAATACTTCAAAAAATCAAAAAAACTCAAATATTGTCAAAAATAAAAAAAATCAAATACTTTAAAATTTTAAAAAAAATCAAATATTTCAAAAACCTAAAAAATCAAATACTTCAAAAAATCTAGAAAAATGAAATACTATTGAAAATAAAAAAAAATTACAAAAAAATCTAAAAATGTGTCTTTTTCATGCATTTGCATTTGTTTTAAGGACAAATACGTAATCCGTTTGCTAAGTGTGCAGGTTGCAAGTACTCAGACATTCCTTGCTATATCTTTGTGCTCTACCTCCTATCAACATCTTTGATTTGTTCTCTCCCTCTTCGATCCACTCTCTCGATCTGTTCTGAAGCTCATGTCCTTCTCAGCTTTTGTTTGCAATGATCATATCTTTATGAGAGGGCTTTGCCTCACGATTATGAATCTGGCGGTTCTGCTTCATTTTGATCTTGGGTTTTGATTGAAGGGCTTATTTGTTCATATCTTTTATCCCGCCGTATCCTTGTCACGTGTTTATGTCCCACCATGTTGTCCCACGCATATTGTTTTATCCCTCACCGCCTGTTGTTAGTTGTCTTGCACATGTTGTTAGTCATCCCTTTATGTCCCATATTCTTGTCCCAACCGTGTGGTCATCCGTCATGTTCTTGTCCCAATCGTGTGTTGTCCCACCGCGTTGTTGTCTTGTCACACCGTGTTCATGCATGCCCGTTGTCTGTTCATGCCATTGCATATGTCCTCATTTGCTTTGTTATGTTATGTTGCATTGTCTCCCATTTCATTTGATCATTATGTTATGTCGTGTTGTTTGTCATTTTTCAATTAATAGTTATGTTATCTACGCTATGCTTATACTTACTTGTTTATCATATTTGTCTTATACATGAAAATCCATAAAAATTAGAAATGAAAATCTAAAAAAAATGCCGTTTCACCTGCACAGGTAAGTCAGGTATGGCTTTCTATCCTTACATCCCTTATTGCATTACTATATAGTACTATGCTATTTTATCTCGAGAACTAGTTGGTTATCTACGTGTTCCAAGATCTGATGTTCTCCTTTAATAAAAATGATGATGATCCAGGTTCACGTGATTAATCATCGGATAGGCCGTTAGGTTGGGAAAACATGGGGAGGATGGTTCTATCCTGCACACCGTGGTTGCGGATAGTGTCTTGACTCTGATTCTCCTAGTTTAGCAATACTATTCTCGAGTACTTTCTATTTTATGGCTTTGTTTACATTCATTTTAATGATTTCTTTATTTTAGCCCAGCATGCATCATACGCATCTTTTGAGCATTCATGACCCATGGTTTACCTGCTAATGTCCCGCCAGTGGTGGTCAGCTACGTGTTCAGTGCTTAGGTATGAGGAACAATTCCACTATGAGTTGGAAGGTTCTCTCTAGATGATTCACTTGGTCTGGTTGATTAAGAGGTCCCTATCTGGAGTTTTAGTCTATTTCTTTATTTTTTCCGTTACTGCTTATTCTGATCTCCTCATTGGTCCGAGGGATTGTGTCCCCCATGAGGTTGATCGTGTGTTTACTTTTATTTTAGTTAGTTCCTCCAGATTGGTGTCACTTTTAGTGTGATCGTTCCTTGTGGTTGGTTCAGAGTTTTCCGGAAGATTCTTATCACTCGTTGGTAAAACGGGTGTCGTTTTACCTTAACGCCCACTTTTCAGTCCGCTCCGCTTCATCTCCATGTTCCATCTCGCTTTCGCTTCACCGCCGCTCGCTCCCCTGCAAAGAGGACTTTAAGGAGGGGCATCTGTTGACACCCATTTTTTACCGATAAGTTGAGTCAATTCTCTTACCACCATTTGTTGATGCCTCAAGTTGTCCATGGCTCAGTGGGCTATTTTCAGGCAGTTTATTGGGCCTATTTTAGGAGTGCCTCCCTCCCTGACTCGGTCTGCTTTAAGCCCGGGCTTAATGGGCCTTGGTTTGGCTTGATTTATCATAAGTTATTAATTTTCAAGCATCTAGCCATTACGCGGCCTATAGTGTGACCGTTTATTTGTTGAGCGGTCCAGAATAGACCATTTATTTATTTATTTATTGGATATTAAGGTGATTTTTTGGAATTTCCACCGACAAAGCTTTTTGCACGGTTCATAATCAACCGTCCATGCCCATGGAACGGTAGGGTTGTGACCGTTCATATTTCAGAGTCCCAGATTCGTTGGTTATCCAGATAATTATCTAATTATCTATATTATTTTGATTTATCACCGACAGGTGTTGGACTGCTGATATATGACCGTTCCATGATATGAGTGGTCATTAAGAACCGCCCAATTCATTAGAGTCCAACGGCGAAATCATCGGTCAGTTCGATGGATATTTGGATAATATTTCCCATTTACTTAATTTCCACCGACAGATTGGATGGTCTGGAGACCGACCGCTCAGTGTATGGAGCGGTCTATCGAGCGGCCGCGCAATTGTCCGATTGTTGAAAAACTAAGATTTACTTTCTCTCTATTTATGGTTCTATCCTTAGTTTGTTCCAACCATTTCTCCGTGGTTTCTCAACAAAATGAGGTGCCATTTTGACTAGTTGGAAGATAATCGCATTATCTACGGATTTTATGTTGATATCTCTGGCTGATTTTCATTGGAAACCCTAATTTCAAGGTTGGATTTCAAGGCTATACAAATAGGACCCTAAGGCCAAGCTTCGAGAGGGGGGGGGGGAGATTTCAAGGTCATGGCGAAGCCCTGCCAAATTCTAGAGCAACCAGAGATCAGGGAGGGAGGCCTTCCACGTCCATTCAGGCCTCCGGTTCAGGGAGTATTAGTGTTGGAGTCTTCGGTTGTAATAGTCTCACTTGTTGTCTTGTCCATCGCATGCATCGTTTTCTCTACTCTTCTACCACGTTTTTCATCATCACATTTCATTAAACACACCCTCCCATTGTTTTTGTTGCCCCCAGGGGTTTAAAACTCCCCAGGTATTCCCCATTTCATTCGTTTATGTTCATTCATGTTCGCTCTTACATTTGCTACACTTTATAGTTCTAATCTGGGTTTCTTTCTGCATTCTCCACGTTATTTTGCAGGTCAGCGACATCCTAACACACGGCCCATCTTTTCTGGCCGGCCGGAAAGGGTGGAGGTTGAGTTCTCACGTTTTGGGAGTTGGTGGCATAGAGCGATCTTCATCTGTCCGTGCGAAGAATAGGGAGGCTTAATTTGGACCGTCCAGTCCTTCTAGCTGTTGACCCTGAACCATCCCATCATCTAGCTACTCTTCATCCCGCGTTCGTCCCAGCGCTGTTGGGCGGTCTGTCGAGCGACGGCGCGTCCACTGGGCGGTTCACCCAGAACCGCGTATTTTTACAGTGCTGTTCTAGGCGAGTGTCTCCCCTTTCTTTCCAAGGTACGGTGTACTTGCTTGCATTCGGCACCTTGGTGGCGATCACACACCCCCCACATCCTTCCCCCTGCGATTTACACGTTATTTAATTTTTTGCATTAATACAGTAAAGAATGGATTTGGAAGGATAATCAAAAAGGGGAAAGAAGGGAAAAACATGTCAACACTAAGTAGTCTGTGAGTTGGTGTTTAATCCACAACACTTGGGTGCCACAGCTCCCCACAGCAACATATTCTGCTTCTGCAGTTGAGAGGGCAACCGAGTGTTATTTCTTGGAGGCCCAAGAAACTAAACACCAGCCCAGAAACTGGCAGTAGCCACTGAAGAGGCGTGATCTCGCGCTGGTCCTGAGTGGATCAAAGATCACCGGAATGAGAACTGCAAGACAGGGAAACGGATCAGAGGGGGGCCTAGGGGGTGAATCCCTAGGGAAAACCCTTCGATGCTTAAGTTAGTGAAGCTATGGCGGGAGCACTAATGGGAGGAAAGACTTATGCGTGAGATCCCTCTCCACCAGAAGGGTGAAGTGGTTCCTACTCAGGAGTTTTGAGCATATGATTGCCCTTACCTTTTGTCGAAGGGTATCCCTGGGTTAAATAGTGTGCCGTCTTCTGAAGTCCTGTCAGTTGAGGAGTCTTAGGTGGGCATTACGTCCTCGACCTGGGCTTTTACGGCCTCATCGTGGAAGTGTTATCACCTTGGGGAGCTGGAGTCCCTCTCCTTCATAAATCCTTGTTTATAGAGGACTCCTAACGGCTGTATGGATAAGCAATCGTCGGTCATCCTGAGCTTAGAGAGGCCAGCCCTATCCGGGCGGTAAGCTTAACTCGGATGAAAGATGGATCGGATTGGTCGGTGTGCGCCTCTTCCCCCAAGCGGGAGGGATGAGTCGAGCACAGACCCTTCCCGTGACCTGACCGACGCTCGGGCCTTCCGAGCCTAGAGACAGCCTAGGAAGGTTGTGTTCCCGAGTGATCTTTTATTGGGCTTCTGTTCTAAGTGGGCCCGGTGGGCTGTCACTTAGGCGAGCTTGGCCTCGTTTGGTTCTGCTGAGCCTAGTTCGACTGCTCTTTGAATGGGCTACAGAAATCCCCCTCTCCACTTGTCCCCCTCCTACTCCCGATCCAAAGGAGGCTCGGATTAGTAGTCTTTTAAGGTTTCGGACCGGTGTGGCTCAGGTGGGTGGAAATCTGGCGGTGTTATAAAGCCACATGCCGTGGTCACCTGGGCCCGTAATAATTGTGATCCTGACGGATTTGAAATGAAGAGGTCCCCTTTTCTCGGAGGTCGAAATGACGCGCCGCCTCCCGCGTGGGTTTATAGGCGTTGGGTGCTGGTTGTCATCCCAGACTCTTTCTATTGTTAGGGTTTTGGCTCTCCTTCACTTCTTTGCTTTTGGGTCTCCTTGATGCGCCGTGAGAACACAACGGAGGAGCGAAAACTTTGTAGATGCGAGATGAACCTTTTTGGTGCCCCCAAGAGATATTGTCCCTGTCACGCCAGAGGGCGGCTAGGGTTTTATCCTTGTAAAAGGGCCCTCTTGGAGTAGGAGGTGAAGACCTGCCTTATAAGCACTCGGTTGCTTTTCTCAACATCTGATGTGGGACTAATCCAGTGACCCTAGGTCCGCTACACAAGCCCCCCTTGAGAAGGCAAGCGAGTGCGCGAGAGCTCAGGGTTCCTACAGACGGCGCCAGGGATCTCGCGCATAAGTCTTTCCTCCCATTAGTGCTCCCGCCATAGCTTCACTAACTTAAGCATCGGAGGGTTTTCCCCAGGGATTCACCCCCTGGGCCCCCCTCTGATTCGTTTCCCTATCTTGCAGTTCTCATTCTGGTGATCTTTGATCCACTCAGGACTAGCGCGAGATCACGCCTCTTCAGCCACTAGTACTCTTGCGATCTAACTTGCATCCAGCGTAGTCTACATCAGAATAAGAAATAAGGGATAAATCACATGATGACGGATACCATAATCCCGAATCTTAAGTTTCGGCAAGATATCTAAGGATACGTTTGGCGGCAGTCAAATGGGATTCTCTAGGACTAGCTTGAAATCTAACACAGAGCAAACTCAAAACTGGATATCTGGTCGGGATGCAGTCAAATAAAGTAAGGAGCCAATCATACCTCTATAGATTTTTACATTAACTAATTTACCATTTTCATCCGAATCCAGTGATGTTGTGGTGCTCATAGGAGTTGCAATTATTTTGTAGCTTATCATGTTGAATCTTTTCAATAGCTCCTTGATGTATTTGGCTTGACTTATGAAGCACCCATCTTCGCCTTGGTTGACCTGCAAACCGGGAAAAAATTAGAGTCCTCCCATTAGGCTCATTTCGAATTCGCTAGTCATGAGGTTAGCAAATTCCTCACACATTTCAGATTTAGTCGAACCAAACACAATATCATCAATATAAATTTGAACAATCAAGATGTTCATACCTTGCTTATTGGTAAAAAGTGTTTGGTCTACCTTACCTCATGTGTACCCTTTCTCAATGAGGAACGAGTTTAGTCTCTCATACCAAGCTCTTGGTGTTTACTTCAAGCCGTAAAGTGCCCTGTCTAGCTTGTATACAAAATCTGCATGATTAGAGTTCTTAAAGCCAGTGGGTTGCTCCACATAGACTTCTTCTTTGATCAAACCATTTAAGAAAGCACTTTTTACATCTATTTGATACAACTTTATTCTAAGAGAGCATGCAAAGGCAAGTAAAATTCTAATGGCCTCAAGTCTTGCTACTGGGGCAAAAGATTCCTCAAAGTCTTTCCCAAACTCTTGATTATACCCTTGAGCCACCAATCTAGCCCTGTTTCTTATTATCTTGCCATCCTCTCTGATTTTGTTCCTAAATACCCATTTAGTGCCTATGACAGATTGTGATGATGGTCTGGGAACCAGATGCCAAACTTTGTTTCTTTCAAACTAGTTTAATTCATCTTGCATTGAGTTTATCCAGTTTTCATTTTTTAATGCTTCATCAATATTCTTGGGTTCAATCTGAGAGACAAGAGCAAGATTATCTAATTCTTCCACAATTCTAAAATGTGACCTAGTTCTAGGTGGATCATTCAAGCTTCCAATGACATTTTCTAAAGGATGATCTTTAAGAATTCTAATGTTTGTAGAATCATTACCTTCTTCTGGAGCTTGATCTCTTGCATTGCTTGATTCAGCTAGGTCACCATCTTCTCTTGTTTCTTCTTGTGGAGGATTATTCCTTTCCTTCATGCTTAGGAATTCACCGTCTTCATCATTTTTCCTGTAATAGTTATCATTTTTAGAATCATCATGATATTCATCAAAGGAAACATGGGGTGACTCTTCCACAGTTTGACTCTTAATGTTGTAAATTCTATAAGCCCTAGATCTATCAGAATATCCAAGGAATATACCTTCGTCGCTCTTGGGCGCGAATTTATCTACTTCTCTTTTGTCATTATTGTGGATGAAGCATTTAGATCCAAACACTTTCATATGTGTGAGAGAGGGCGTGTTACCTTTCAGCAACTCATAAGGAGTCTTTTTGGTGTGTGGTCTTACCATAGATCGGTTGATAATGTAACAAGCCGTGTTTACCACCTCCGCCCAAAACTTCCTTGGGAGTTGCCGTTCGACAAGCATTGTGCTCGCCATCTCTATGAGTTTTCGATTCCTTCTTTCAATTACACCATTTTGCTCAAGAGTTCTTGGTGATGAAATGTAGCAACCCTAGTAAATTAAAGGACTAGAAAGTCTAAATAAATTAAAAACAATAATTAAACAAGGCCCAGACCTTGTACATGACCCTCTTTCGTCCTAAAAAGTCTGACAAAAGAACTCATGGACACTACTATTGTATTATAATAAATTTAAGAATGCCATGTTATTTTTAGGTAAGCATTTAATGCACAACATAATTTTAATTGAATTAAGAATCATTAAATCTCAAAGAAAATGTCAATTTATCTTTTTTTACTAATTTAGAAATTTTAATATTCCACATTTATTATATTATAATCTTATTAGAAGGGGGAATGATATATTTGTAAGATTTAATTACATTAAAAATATGTAAAAGATAAAAGAATGAACATATATGCAATTTCGGTTCTTTCAAGGGCATTAAGAAAATGCCAAAAACTCAATTGACGCCTCTTCGTACAGGCATATCCAACGTGAAGGACGACTTAATGCAAGTCGTTATTTACAAATTAGCAAAAGTCGAATAAAGTATATAGTTAAAAGTATTATAAAATAATAGGGATATTTATACAATATCGATCCTTAGGAGGTTAAGGAGAAATGGCCAAAATCAAATGACGCCATCACTATAGGCGTTGATTTCATATGAAACGACTTAATGAAAGTCGTTATTTTATTCTAAAATGAATAGTGCCCTTTTTTGAATTAAAGAATTTTGAAAAACTAATTATATAAAAAAATAGAGAAAAATGGAAAACTCATACTCCTAAAATTTTCCATCTAGATCATATCAAGAAAAAAAGATAAAAATTCAGAAAGATCGTTACACCTTAAAATAACAAATAGGGAAAGGTGAATGACGCCTCCGAGCAAGTCGTCATTTAATTTTGACGATTGTATATATAAGTGTCATTTATTGAAATAACGCCCCAACCTGAGACGTCATTTCTAAAAGGGACAGTCGGTGTTCGGTTCAAACAGGGATGTTATCTAGGTAAGTTTGGATTAAGGAAAATGATCCATACGTGGATATCTGTGGTTTTAGTCCTAATCGAACTCCTAGAACCCGTCAGGATTCCTCCTATAAATACCAACCCCTCCATCGAACCAAGACGTCATTCTGCTGCTATTTCCCTGGTGCTGCTACTGCGTTGCTCTTCATCCTGCCGTGGTGTACGAGAAGAACATAGCAGTTCTTCATCTTCTTCTTCCTCTTCTTCCTTGCTGCACGAAGGCTGGGTCTTGCTACTACCAAGGAGGGGGAAAGGCCGTTGCTTTCTCTACTTGCTACCACTACGTTGCGGAATCAAGAGATCCTGCTCTTGTTCTTCTTCCTACTGCCTCTATTTGCATTAAAACGGAGTATCGTTCTTGTTATTGTTCTTCATCGTCTTCTTCCTCTCCCTCTTGCTACCGCTACCGTGAAGGGAGGAAGCTGCCTTCTGCTTCTTCTTCTGAAGGTTTGGAGTATTCGTGGGAAGCCTCTGCTTCACTATTTCATTCCTAAAGGGGTTGCTGCATTGCTGAAATCATCTTCTTGGAGATGAGCTGTTGATAGTTCATCCAAGCTTCTTCATATTGCTGTTGCCGAGATCTCTGTTGAGATCGGAATATTATATTCCTCATCGTGTTCTTCATCATCTGTCAACCGAATCATCAAAACCAAGGTAGGTTTTCTCAAGTGTTAAGCAAAACCTAGGGTTATTAGGCCATCTGCATGCATGTAGGTTGTTAGTGGTGATATTGATATATCGGTTTTCATGATTTCAATTTTTACATTAAATGACGCCCTAACTAAAGGCGTTATTTTGATTTAACGCCCTTGCGAATAGTCGTCAATTGAACTAGTCAATTAATAATTACGCATGATCAAAATTTAATAACTATGAACCCTGATGAGTTAACTGATGCATGATTATATTAGTAAATTCCTGATATTTTTCTCTATCTGTTCATGTCTCTAGATCCTTGATTGGACATACTCCAAAAACCATCATATGACAAGTAAATAACGACCGTGTCTAGGTCGTCAATTAAATGGACGCCCTCGTACATAGGTGCCAATTAGCGAATAACCCATGAATTTTACATTTTCATGAAATTCACCTGATTATTGGAAATAACGACATGCCCCATGCCGTCAGTTTTCTATACGACGCCCGTGACTAAGGCATTATTCACTGAATTGAAGACTTAAGCTAAGTTGCCATTTATGTAATATCTGAAAATTGGAAATGCTTACCGATTTTAATATCAACATTAATTTGATCGTAACGACTGTACCAACAGTCGTTAATTATTGAATTGACGACCCTGATAAGGGCGCCATTTCTAGAATTGAAGACGTGACCTAAGGCGTTAATTCCCTCTTTTCTTGATTTTCATGGACCCATTGACAGTGAGTTATGTATTAGGCACTATATTCCATTCCGTGAATATAGTCCCACGTTTCACATTGTTTTATCGATTATCCACTGTTTCTCGGTGATAGATGAACCCTCCGCGGGACATTCCGTTGATTCGGATTGCTGACTTTATCATAGAGACCTCTGTAAGACTCCGCTAGCCTTGGATTCCCTCAAGGCAGTCGAGCTGGTTGTACCATTAAAACCCATGACACTACTTAATTGCCATGTCACTCTATAAAAACATGGTAAACTGGCCCTCGTGACGTGCCATGTGGATGTCATGAGAATATTCTTGAACTAATGGAATGGGAAAACCATACCATTATTACTCCTTCAGAATTAAGTGTTGTACTTGTGGACACTAATTCTATTTCGTGTACAAGGACGAGTAACCATGTTTATATGGGCGCTTATTCTTATTATCATGGCACCCAATTAAGGAGCCGATTCCACCAAGTTTTATCGTTAATCGTGATTATACTGTTATTGTTATCTTTATACATCATGTTCAATCCTTGAAATTGTATTCCACAAGATCTACCTTAAAGTCCCTACAAGCTTATTCCATTGAAACTCTATATTGGCTATACTATAGTGGATGTCGAAAAATACACGATCAATGCCTACGCATATAAGGGCCCGATCTGGTCTTGGGAGGAGCACCCGAAAGTACTAGTGCCCATGGGAGTTGTAATGATCACGGTGTGGCATTGCACCGAAGTCCATGACTAGCTTGATTAGACATTCCACCATCTCATACTCGACTTGACATGACATGACTTGCGTGACCCGGAAAGGGTATTTATATACTTGCTTGAAATGTGATAGCCAATTCCCAACATGACATGATGAATATACTTGCTTGAATATCTTGACATTTATTGATATAAGTTCTTGAAAGACATGCTAGTTCACTCAATTATCTCTTGTTATACTCTCTCTCTCTCTCTTGTCATTTTACGTAAACATGCATAGCTTTATTGCATTCATGTAACATGTAATTTACTTAAAGCAAGCTAGCTCTTGAGATATAATTCCTACTGAGCGTTCGCTCATCCAATGTTTTCCCCTATTTTTCAGGTAAGTCCGATGACGAGACTCAATCTGATGGGGAAGGTCAAGAGTGAAGAGATTAGAGCTACTCCGTCTATCCAAACACCTACTAGTCTTATCTTTCTATATTATTGAGTCAATCGTTGCACTTTTCCCTTTATTGAGTCTTAACACTTTCATTAAGTGGATTGTAATAGAAGTACTTTTGAGGTTGTGATTGAATAAAGGATTGGATTATCTTTACTTTTGCACACTCTGTCTTTGTGTTGAATACACTAACGCTCTGATTGACATGATCGATATAAACTCGTCACGCGTCTCCGAGTTCCTTCCGTGCTCGGGGCGTGACATGAAAATCGATGTGAAATGCCTTCAGCCCTACAGAGATTATAGAATTTAGTATTTTCAAATTCACCACCATGATCAGATTGAAGGTTGGAGATTTTAAACTCACTGTCTTGCTTTATCTTCATATAGAGTGCCTGAAACTCATCAAAAGTATCATTTTTATATGTGAGAAAGAAAACCCATGTGAACCTAGAGAAATTATCCACCAAGATATATCCATATTTTCTACCACTTAAACTAGCAGTTCTGGTTGGACCAAACAAGTCCATATGAATCAGCTCGAGTGGTTTGGATGACATATTTGCAGATCTAACCTTGGAGGATTTTCTTGTTTGTTTACCTAGGGCACATGCATCACACAATTTATTTTCTTATTTAAAAGATAGTTCAGACAAACCTTTCACCATTGAATGCTTTAAAAGTTTATGTAAGACATTGTAGCTAGCATGTCTTAGTCTACGATGCCATAACTATGCAAGCTCAGATTTTGGTGCAGCAAGACAAAGGTTTATGTGAGCAGGATCATCTAAGTCAATCATGTAAACATTGTTGACTCTTTTACCAGAAAATTTTACCTTGTCAGATTTTGGTTCAAGGATTATACATTAATGAGAGTCAAACAACACTTTGTGACCTTTATCACACAATTGACTTATATTGAGCAAGTTGTATTTCAAAACTTCAACTAGCAGCATATTTCCAATGGAGTTGGAGAGGTTCTTACCTACATTACTTGTTCCAATGATTCTTCCTTCGTTGTCCCCTCCAAATGTGACGTGTCCTCCTTCCTTTTTCTCCAAGAAACAGAATTTAGTTTTGTCTCCAGTCATGTGTCATGAACAACCGCTATCAAGGTACCACCGGTTATGCATGGCTGCAAGACACTCCTGCACAAGGAATTAAACAATAGGGTTTGGAACCCAGCAAAATTTGGGTCCCATCAACCTCTTCAGATTTTCAAAACATGATACCATCTCTTTTGGAATCCAAACCTTCCTTGCATTCATGTTTCATTTGCTTAGTGCAGGGATTTGATATTTCTTTTCAACTTTGACATTCACTTTCTGTTTAGAGGCTCTTTGTTAGATTTTGTGGACATTTGAGGAAGTCTGCTTCTTAAATCATTGAGGCCACTGGTTGGTTTTGGGTTGAAAGTGATTTTTTTACCACCTAGGGGATTGAAGCTTATAGGATTGATGCACAAAGGAATCACAATTACCTCAAAAGCAGGGTGGTGTCGACCTGTATGAATGGGAGTGTCGACCTGTCCTATGTGCAACCTAGTTATAGTGGGATTTGGAAGGCTGATCAGGCGATGGCCAAGGAAGTGTCGATCTGTATTGTGGGGAAGGTCGACTCTTCTGAGATTTTTGAGTAATCTTTTTAGGGATTTCAGTGGCTTCCTCTTCAACCTTTTATTTTCCTTTATCATTTCATTTTTGTTGATTTTGAGTGGGTGTTGTGTTTGAGGTAGAAGCATCAGAAGAGGAACCAAATGTGACAATTTTTATCCCAATTGGCCTTTTGTTTGTGGCATCAAAACCCAACCCTTCATTGTTGAAATTCATTCTAGCACTTAGCAATGCCTCTAGGTTTTTTTTTCCATCTATAAACTTTTCTAAAGATTGTTGTTTATCCTTCAACTCTTTTTGTAGGTTTTCAATGTTTTGAAGGAGTTGAGTGTTGACTTGTTTGACAGCTTCATACTTCTCATTACTCAATTTGCTTTCCTTTTCATAGGTTTACATTTTTTGCTTCATGCTATCAATCTCATTTCTTAAGTCTTCATTTTTAATTTCCAAGTCAGCCATTTCTTTTCTTCCCTCTTCCAAGTTCTCAATCATTTTCTTAAGGTCTTCAATTTCAGATTCAAGTGAAGCAGTCTTATGATTCATATCATGATCATGCACAAATGAGTTAATTTTCTTTTTCAATGACATATTTTTCATGAGCTGCATATATGCTTCCTCCCAATCATCAATTGTGAAATTTTCAAATGGAGAGTGTAGCTCAGTTTCTTCGTCACCTCTAGCCATAAGGCAAAGATCTTCTTTTTCCTTGTCCGAGGAGCTGGTTCCATCATCACTTTCTTCTTCGTCGCTCCATGTGGACACCATGGCCTTGTTCTTCTTCTTGCCCTTCCATTTGTCAGCTTTTCTGAATTTTTCAGGACATTCAGTCTTGAAATGCCCTGGTTTATTGCAAGAATAACAAATGATCTTGTCAGCTTTCTTAAAGTTTTCATAGTTAGATTTGAAACCTTTCCTTACCTGTGACCTTCCTCTCATGAAGATCTTACATTCCTTTCTCAGAAATTTTCTGAACTTACGTGTGAGCATGGCTACGTCATCCTCATCTCGCTCACTTGCAGAAGCCTCACCTTCATCAGAAGTGGTTTGACTGCTGGGTCCTGCTTTAAGAGCTAGGGACTTTTTCTTAGGTACCTCAGTCTCTTTGTTCTTTAGGCTGATCTCATAGGTCATCAATGACCCGATGAGTTCATCTACCTTAGTAGTTGCGAGATCTCTAGATTCTTCATCCACGGTAGCCTCCGTGTGCCATGCTGGGGTCAGTGATATGAGAATCTTCCTTACAATTTTCTGCTCTGAATATTTCTTTCCCAGATCAGTTAGACTATTAGTAAGCACAGTTAAGCGAGCATACATGTCTTGAATTGACTCATCATGCCTCATCCCGAACATTTCATATTCAGAAACTAAAATGTTGGCTTTTGTTTCTCGTACCTGAGAGGTTCCTTCATAAATCACTTTCTTTTGCAGTTGCGCATATAGCTACTCTTGAGAATTCTACTGGATGGAGTGAGCATTGCATGAAGTGTCTAGCACTCCAGTTGACAGTGGATTTTCTTATTTGTTCTTTGGTCCACAAGTCCTCATTATCCGAAAGCTCATACGGACCTTTGCTAATCACTCGCCAGAGTTCGTAATCTTGGGCGCGAATGAACACCTGCATGCGTTGTTTCCAATAAGGATAATTAGATCCAGTGAAATAAGGAGGCCTATTCACAGAATGTCCTTCAAGTAATAAACCCTTGGATGACAATCCACCATTTCTCTCAAGGTCGTTGGACCCCATAATGAGAGATTAGGCTCTGATACCACTTGTTGAGTAGTGATGGCGGATCTAGATGGGAGAGGTGAACAGATCTGCCCCTCTTTTCGTAGAACACCCCCATTTAAAACTAGATAAAGAGAATAGCAGCGGAATACAACTAGCTTAACGAAGGATACAACGATTGGCTTAGTAGGATGAATAAGTATAATAAAGATTGAACCAAAGCATGCATCTAGCACAAACCAATCACACAAACAAACCACGACACACGAGAATTTAAGGTGGTTCGGACTGAATCCCCAGCCCTACATCCACCCCTCACCAAACTCGGTGAGGCTTCACTAGTACAACGCACCAAATCGTAGATTAGAGAACTTTCGATTGCCTTCCTACTAACCACCGGTAGGGACGACAACACTGCAGATTGGAGCACCTTCCAACTACCTTCCTACTAACCGCGGTAGGGACGATTCTCAGTTTCAATAGCTTGAACAAAATGAAAAGAGAACAAGATGAAAATGTTCAAACCAGATATGGAGATATGCTAAAATCTAGAAGATCTTGTCTGAAATGAAGGAGGTGAATCTGATGCTTCAGCAAGGGCTGCCTCTTTTTCTTCTTGTCTTCACACGATGTAGATCACCAACAGAGGCTTCTTCTTCTTCGCAAAGCTCTTCTCTTGATTCAGCAGCAATGGCTTCTTCTTCCTTGTGAAATGAGCTTCCTTGGATCCCCTTGAGAGCCTTGCTTGCTGCTACACTGCCTTGGAGGTTGCTAGGTTGGATATGAGCTTGAATCACCTTGCAAATAGATGAAGAACTCCTGCACGAAGTATTGTTCACGGCTACAGTACCCTCTTCTTCTTCCCTTGGACAACCTCCTCTAGCCTCTCTTTCATCTCCCTTGATCCATTAGGGTTTCTAACCCCCTTTGTGTTGTTTTTATATCTCTTTGAATGGTCCATAGACAAGCCCCAGACCAAATCCACAAATCATGGTAGATTGGGTGACTTTAGGATTAAATAAATCCAAGAAAAGGGGCAGCCCACGTTGAGAAAATGAAGTCAACAATAGCTGCATCGAGGCTGCCGGTCGACCGGAAGTAGGTGGTCGATCGACCGAAAGTTTTATAGGTTTGAACTTTTTGTTGTTGGCAATTTTGGTCAACCGATAGTGGGGGGGGGGGGCGATCGACCGGACTGCTGGGCAGGTCGACCGAATTTTCTGGGCGATCGACCTCTACTGTGAAATGCTGTAGCTTTTTCGATTTCGGCAATTCCGGTCGACCGGTCCATGATTGGCGGTCGACCGACAGATGGATTTTTTTCCAATTTTGCTTCATTCAACCCCTTAAACTCGTTTGCAGTCCATTCAAGACTGTGGCATCAAACTCTTTAGACCTTGAGGATGTCTACTGAGTCTTTGACCTTTTCTTAACGAATGCTCAGACCTTTAGACGTTGAAGCTAAGTGTGTTCTTCATTGTGCATCGACCTTGGCTATGTGAAGTGTCGACTCTTTTGTGCTGAGTGTCGACTCTTTTTGAAGCCAGCCTGATCTTCTGATAGCTGTCCAGCTTGAAGAATTGAGTCTTGCTTTGAAGGGATTTTAATCCTTGCTTGGGCGCGATCATTGGACTTTCACTTTTGCTATCTCCACTCCATTTCTTGGATTATCTGTCATGAAAAAGTATCAAGTATCAATCATATGAGAGTGAGAAACATCAATGACTTATAGGGTTTAGCCATTATCAAAACCATGAATGTCAAATGACTATAGGGGCATAACACTTCGATAGACCGTTTATCCTTTCCTGGCGGTCTAAAGATAGACCGCTAGCCATTCCCGAGAACCAGAAAACTGAGTTTTTCTGAGCCATCCTCTTAGCGGTCTATCGCTAGACCGTTTTCTTTTCCTAGCGGTCGTTTGCTAGACCGTTTACCATATAGAAAACTCTGCTTCATTCAATTAATCGTGCTAAATCACGTGTCCATTGCACATCTTTTCAAACAAACTTCTCATTTATTCATCCAATGTTCATGGTACATCATCCTTTCAAATAAAAATGTAAATTTCACATCATAAATATCAAAATACATTCAATTTCTTGTCCGCACACGGCCGGATCTGGCGCAACTCCTTCACGTAAGTTCGGTATTCCTCTTCCTTCTTTGCCACCTCTGCTGGTAAGGTACGGACGCGGCTGGTCTCCCACATAGTCAGAGCACTCCGGACTGCCCGCTCATCCTCCTCGGTCCCGATCTTCCTAACTTGAAGGGAAGGGTAGTGTGATAGTGCTGGAACATTAGTGCGACGTAGCCCGATTTGCAAGTAGCACCGGTGTGAGTTGTAGATTGCCAAGGTAGTGTACTCCACTAGCTGTAGGTCTAGGCCCAATCGCCGGGGTAGTCTCAGAGTAGCGCCTTGAAGAAGCTGGGGCCGTATCTTGAACTTATCAATTGGCAATGTGTTGAGAAGAGGCGCCATTCATCCCTTATTTTCTTATCCACCATCCGGCACTCAACCTTGTTGTGCCCCTATGGTTACTTGAGTTCATATGGTCACTTGGGTCATTCGACATCATTCTATGGCCATATGAGTTCTAATGTATTCTTGGTTTTGATAATGGCTAAACACTATTAGTCATTGATGTTTTTCACCTTCATGTGATTGACATACGTGATGTTTTTGTTCATGACAGGTGCGCCAATGAATGGACAAGGAATCAAGTGGAAATGGTAAACGTGAACGCTGAATGTTGTGCCCTCGCACGCAGATCGACCTGTGCGGTCAGGTCGCGGGGGTCAAGGGGGCAGTGCCCCTTGCGGGGGTTTCCGGGGGCAGAGCCCCCGGAACAAAATTTGATTGAAGACTCAATAATAAAATCTTCAAGACAGTCAAGGAAGATGCCACGAACATGACCGGGCTGCTAAAGAAGTTGAACGACGGAGCTGACGCGGATAACGGACCAACTCGGGATGGGCCGGGTTCTGCCCAGCTGGCAGTCGACCGCCAGCACAGGGGCGGTCGACCGCCCCAGCCAGGGATCCCAAGTCTGCACGTCTTTCAGTGGCGGTCGACCGCCAGCCAGTGGCGGTCGACCGGATTTCCCAGGGATCGCCCGTTTGCAGGTGTTTCAGTGGCGGTCGACCGCCAGGAGCCTTAGGTCGACCGCCAGCCCCGATGCAGCCTTGTTTGACTTCGAAATCAACCTCGTGGCTAGCCCCTTTTCATGGATTTGTTTAATCAAACCTTACCTAATCTTCTATGATTTGTGGATCTGGTCTAGGGGGCATCTATGGACCATTCAAGGGTTATAAAACTAACACATGAGGGGTTAGAAACCCTAATGCTTCAAGGGGCTTCTTGTGAGATCTAGGGTGACTGCAAGAGAGCTTGGAGATGAGCTACTGTTCACGTGAATAGTAGTTCGTGAAGGTGTTCTTCATCCAATCAAAGGGGAATCAAGCTCAAATCAAAGCCAGCAAACCTCAAGGAAGTTTACATCAAAGCAAGGCTATCAAAGTGATCCAAGGAAGCCGGTTTGATTCAAGTTCTTCAAAGGAAATCATCTTCATCCATTCAAGTTCTTTCCACCTCATTCAAGGTGATATTTCAAGCATTCAAACTCCTAGAAGCTAAAGAAGCAATCAAGATTCAAGGTAGCTTCATCATCTCCTTCATTCATTCAAAGAAATTCAAAGAGAAGATCAAGAGAGAAGAATTGAAGGAAGAGGTACTGTTCACATGAACAATACTCCGTGAAGAACATTCATCCAATAAAGGGTGAATCAAGAACATTGAGTTGAAGCCAAGAGGAGCCTTGTTGCTGATCAACATTTCATACAAGGGCCAATTCATTTTCACTCATAACTCAATCTCTTGTTTTAGTTCATTCACATTTGTTTCAGTTTCATTATTGCTTAAACATTGAAAGTGTGATTCATCCCTACTGGTGGTTAGTAGGAAGGTAATTGGAGGTTGTTCCAATTTGCGGTTGACATCCCTACCAGGTGGTGAGTAGGAAGGCAATCGGTGGTTTCTGATTTGCGGTTCTGTGCGCTGCATAAGTGAAGTCTCACCGGATTTTGGTGAGGGGTGGACGTAGGGCTGAGGATTCAGTCCGAACCACCTTAAAATCATGTCTAGTGTTATTTGCTTGTGTGATTGATTCGTTCTAGGTGCATACTTAGGATCGAATTGTTATATATCTTGCTTATCTTGCTAAGCAAATCATAACGCCCTTGGAAGCTAGTTTCTATTCTGCTGCAATTTATTTTAACTAGCTATATAGAGGGCCACATTGTGAAAAGTGGGGCTGATCTATTCACCCCTCCCCTCTAGATCCGCTGTCCACTACACAACAAGTGGTATCAGAGCCTAATCTCTCATTATGGGGTCCAACGACCTTGAGGGAAATGGTGGATCAGCGTCCAAGGGTTTTCTACCCGAAGGACATGCTGTGAATAGGCCTCCTTACTTTACTGGAACTAACTATCCTTATTGGAAACATCGCATGCAGGTGTTTATTCGCACCCAAGACTACTAACTTTGGCGAGTGATCAGCAAAGGTCCGTATGAGCTTACAGATAAAGAGGACTTGTGGACCAAGGAACAGATAAGGCAATCCACAGAAAAATCATTGGAACAGGTAATGTAGGTAAGAACCTCTCCAACTCCATTGGAAATGTGTTGTTAGTTGAAGGATTGAAATACAACTTGCTTAGCATAAGTCAATTGTGTGATAAATGTCATAATGTATTGTTTGACTCTCATGCATGTAAAATCCTTGAACCAAAATCTGACAAGGTAAAATTTTCTGGTAAAAGAGTCAACAATGTCTACATGATTGACTTAGATGATCCTGCTCATGCAAATCTTTATCTTGCTGCACCAAAATCTGAACTTGGATGGTTATGGCATCGTAGACTAGGACATACTAGCTACAATGTTCTACATAAATTGTTAAAACATTCAATGGTGAAAGGTTTGCCTGAATTATCTTTTAAACAAGAAAACAAGTTGTGTGATGCATGTGCCCTTGGTAAACAAACTAGAAAATCCTTCAAGGCTAGATCCTCATATTTGTCTTCCAAACGTTTGGTCCAACCAGAACTGCTAGTTTAAGTGGTAGAAAATATGGATATGTCTTGGTGGATGATTTCTCTAGGTTCACATGGGTTTTCTTCCTCACACACAAAAATGATGCTTTTAATGAGTTTCAGGCACCCTATTTGAAGATAAAGCAGGACGGTGAGTTTAAACATTCCAACATTCAATCTGATCATGGTGGTGAATTTGAGAATACTGATTTCTATAATCTTTGCAGGTCAGAAGGTATTTCACACCAATTCTCTTCACCAAGAACCCCCGAACAAAATGGGATTGTTGAAAGAAGGAATCGAACCCTCATAGAGATGGCGAGGACAATGCTTGCCGAACGGCAACTTCCAAGGAAATTTTGGGTCGAAGCGGTAAATACGGCATGTTACATTATCAACCGGTCAATGGTAAGGTCTCACACCAAGAAGACTCCCTATGAGTTGCTCAAAGGTAAAATGCCCTCTCTGCATCATATGAAAGTTTTTGGATCAAAATGCTTCATTCACAATAATGACAAAAGAGATTTAGATAAATTCGAGCCCAAGAGCGATGAAGGTATATTTCTTGGATATTCTGATAGATCTATGGCTTATAGAATTTATAACATTAAAAGTCAAACTGTGGAAGAATCACCCCATGTTTCCTTTGATGAATATCATGATTCTAACAATGATAACTCTTGCAGGAAAAATGATGAAGATGGGGAATTCCTAAGCATGAAGGACAAGAGTGATTCTCCACAAGAAGAAATAAAAGAAGACGGTGACCTAGCTGAATTAAGCAATGCAAGGAATCAAGCTCCAGGAGAAGGTAACGATTCTACAAACATTAGAACTCATAAGGATCATCCCTTGGAGAATGTCCTTGGCAGCTTGAACGACCCACCTAGAACAAGGTCACATTTTAAAATTGTGGAAGAATTAGATCAACTTGCTCTTGTCTCGCAGCATGAACCCAAAAACATTGATGATGCTTTAAAAGATGAAAACTGGATAAATTCCATGCAAGAAGAGTTAAACCAGTTTGAGAGAAACAAAGTTTGGCATCTTGTTCCTAGACCATCATCACAATCTGTCATAGGCACTAAATGAGTTTTTAGGAATAAATTAAGTGAGGAAGGCAAGATAATCAGAAACAAAGCTAGATTGGTGGCTCAAGGATATAATCAAGAGTTTTGGGTCGACTTTGATGAATCTTACGCCCCAGTTGCTAGACTCGAAGCCATCAGAATTTTACTTGCCTTTGCATGCTCCCTTAAAATAAAGCTTTATCAAATGGATGTTAAAAGTACTTTCTTGAATGGCTTGATCAAAGAAGAAGTCTATGTTGAGCAGCCCCCTGACTTTGAGAACTCTAACAATGCAGATTTTGTATACAAGCTAGACAAGGCGCTTTATGGACTTAAGCAAGCACCAAGAGCTTGGTATGAAAGGCTAAGCTCATTTCTCATTGAAAAATGGTACACACGAGGTAAGGTAGATCAAACACTCTTCACCAAGAAGCAAGGTAAGAACATCTTGATTGTTCAAATTTATGTTGATGATATTATGTTTGGTTCTACAAAATCTGAAATGTGTGAGGAATTTGCTAACCTCATGACTAGCGAATTTGAGATGAGCCTAATGGGAGAACTTCAATTCTTTCTCGATTTACAGGTCAACCAAGGAGATGATGGGTGCTTCATAAGTCAAGCCAAATACATTAAAGAGCTATTGAAAAGATTTGACATGGCAAACAGAAAAATCATTGCAACTCCTATGAGCACCTCAACTTCACTAGATTCGGATGAAAATGGTAAATTGGTGGATGCAAAGGTCTATAGAGGTATGATTGGCTCTTTGCTTTACTTGACTGCATCCCGACCATATATCCAGTTTAGTGTTTACCTTTGTGCTAGATTTCAAGCTAGTCCTAGAGAATCCCATTTGACTGCCGTCAAACGTATCCTTCGATATCTTGCCGGCACTCAAGATTTGGGATTGTGGTATCCGTCATCATGTGATTTATCTCTTATATCTTATTCTGATGTGGATTACACTGGATGCAAGCTGGATCGTAAGAGTACTAGTGGCTATTGCCAGTTTCTAGGCGGGTGTTTAGTTTCTTGGGCCTCCAAGAAACAACACTCGATTGCCCTCTCACCCGCGGAGGCAGAATATGTTGCTGCGGGGAGCTGTGGCACCCAAGTGTTGTGGATTAAACATAAACTCCAAGACTACTTGGTGGATCTTGGTTGTGTCCCCATTCTGTGTGATAACACTAGTGCTATCAACCTTGCCAAAAATCTAGTCCAGCACTCTAGGACTAAGCATATTGAGATTAGGCATCACTTCATTAGAGATGAGGTCGGTAAGAAAAACTTTGAACTGCATTTTGTTGATACATTGAATCAGATTGCTGATATCTTTACCAAGCCCTTGTGTAATGACAGGTTTTCAACACTAAGAAGGGAGCTTGGTCTTTGCCGACCTCAGACCAATAAGAATTTGAATTGATAATCCTGTTCAATTAGTTGTGTGTTTTGCATTCATGCATTATTTATATGTCAATATGTCTTTTTACATATGGTGTCGCATTGCATGTAGTTGCATAATAATGAATTGTGTTCATGTTCATAATGCATTGTATGGTTTGTGTAGCATCATTCTCGCATGGCCATGGTATATCAAATGTTGATGTTTGGAAGGGCAAGTTATGCTTATCACGAAACACTCAATATGCGTGAGGTTTCACTTCCGCCAAGTACCATGCGTCAATGTCGCATATAGGCCATATAGTAAGGGGGAGTTGTCCTTGTGCAGCATTCATGCATATATTTCATCTTCATTCTGTTGCATTTAATAAGTGTACAACCATGGGTTGGGTCATACATTTCATTTCTGGCACCTTCATGAGTGACTAGGCCAACCTCATTTGTCATTCAACTTGATTGCAAATATAACTCCTTCGCGCATCCATTGCATATTTTTAGGGGGAGTTTTGTTGATTCTCTTAACCTCTTGCAATCTACTTCTTGGCTTATAGTCTGGTTTGAGCTCCTGAGATTGTCGAATATATGGTGTAAGAGCTTTCTATTATATGCCCTCATGATTGTCCAATCAATGAAAATGGTTCAGATTTAATGATTTCCTTGCAGCTCTGAAATATTCGTTTTGAAATCATCTATGTTCTATGGTTTTAATAGACCTTAACTAAAGATTGCATATTATGCTTTGAATGACTATCCTGATATCTGAAAATTCAGACTTCATGATAATCTTGGTGATACTCTAGAGCTTAGTATTGTTTTTAAACATCTTGATGAGCTGGACTTCTTGAAAATCTATTTGCAGAGCAATGATATTGTTGCACGGAGAAATATGTCACGTCATCACATCAAGTGACGAATGATATGTCATGATGTGCCTCTATTATCTCTGTCTTACTTCTATTTGGACTCTAGGCAGAGCACTAGCCTAATTGCTGAGAAATATATCTTCTCATCATAGAAATGAGATCGGATATGTCATGACGCGACTCTGCTATCTCTGTTCATTCTGAAGCATTACAGTCAGTCTTGCCAAATACCTAGGGATATTGGCGTCTAAACAACGTGTATTCTTACGGCTAGGAGGCATGTACTAGACTTAACTTCTCGTAAAATATGAGTCATGTGCCTTCATATACTACAGATATTGAAAATCAAAATATGAAACCTCTTGCCTCAATCATACAATTCCATGCTCTAGTCATGATTGTTTAGCCTCAATACGAGTTCTTGTGTTATTCCCTTTCTAGTTATTGAATATGGATATATATATATGACAAGGGACGGTTAAGCACTGCCATGATATGCCTTTTTGGTTCATTTCTATTAAATCTTGGATGTAGCTGCTTTTCGAACTCTGTTGATGAATTCAGATTTCATTAGCTTTGAACCATACATGTTGCTCATAATCTACTTCAGGTTTGCATATAATGGCTTGCTCTTCACTCCTTTCCGCTCTGGTCTCACAGATATTTCACTTTATTGCTCCTTTTTGCTGTTGGCAAAGGGGGAGAATTCAGGTTGTGGACATGGGAGTCCTTGTTGAGGGTGAGAGCCTTCATCTGTTTCATCTGTCATCATGCAACCGTCACATTATGCATAGCATTCCCATATCACATTATGCCTAGCATTCCCATATAGCATTCACATGCTTTGATCATCATAGTATTCCCATATAGCATTCACATACCTTGATCATCCATGCATATAAATCCGCATTCCCATGTTTTATTATCATGGATCTTGAGCTGCATAGGTTGCATATGTCATACACTTTGCCATATTGGATATCTCTGCCATATAATGACTCACAGTGTTGCCATCATCAAAAAGCGGGAGAATGTTGTGCCCCTATGGTTACTTGAGTTCATATGGTCACTTGGGTCATTCGACATCATTCTATGGTCATATGTGTTCTAATGTATTCTTGGTTTTGATAATGGCTAAACACTATTAGTCATTGATATTTTTCACCTTCATGTGATTGACATACGTGATGTTTTTGTTCATGACAGGTGCGCCAATGAATGGACAAGGAATCAAGTAGAAATGGTAAATGTGAATGCTGAATGTTGTGCCCTCGCACGCGGATCAACCTGTGCGGTCAGGTCGCGGGGGTCAAGGGGGCAGCGCCCCTTGCGGGGGTTTTCGGGGGCAGAGCCCTCGAAACAAAATTTGATTGAAGACTCAATAATAAAATCTTCAAGACAGTCAAGGAAGATGCCACGGACATGATCGGGCTGCTAAAGAAGTTGAACGACGGAGCTGACGCGGATAACGGACCGACCCGGGATGAGTCGGGTTCTGCCCAGCTGGCGGTCGATCGCCAGCAAAGGGGCGGTCGACCGCCCCAGCCAGGGACCCCAAGTCTGCACGTCTTTCAGTGGCGGTCGACCGCCAGCCAGTGGCGGTCGACCGGATTTCCCAAGGATCGCCCGTTTGCAGGTGTTTCAGTGGCGGTCGACCGCCAGCCCCGATGCAGCCTTGTTTGACTTCGAAATCAACCTCGTGGCTAGCCCCTTTTCATGGATTTGTTTAATCAAACCTTACCTAATCTTCCATAATTTGTGGATCTGGTCTAGGGGGTATCTATGGACCATTCAAGGGTTATAAAACTAACACATGAGGGGTTAGAAACCCTAATGCTTCAAGGGGCTTCTTGTGAGATCTAGGGTGGCTGCAAGAGAGCTTGGAGACGAGCTACTGTTCACGTGAACAGTAGTTCGTGAAGGTGTTCTTCATCCAATCAAAGGGGAATCAAGCTCAAATCAAAGCCAGCAAAGCTCAAGGAAGATTACATCAAAGCAAGGCTATCAAAGTGATCCAAGGAAGCCGGTTTGATTCAAGTTCTTCAAAGGAAATCATCTTCATCCATTCAAGTTCTTTCCACCTCATTCAAGGTGATATTTCAAGCATTCAAACTCCTAGAAGCTAAAGAAGCAATCAAGATTCAAGGTAGCTTCATCATCTCCTTCATTCATTCAAAGAAATTCAAAGAGAAGATCAAGAGAGAAGAATTGAAGGAAGAGGTACTATTCACGTGAACAGTACTCCGTGAAGAACATTCATCCAATCAAGGGTGAATCAAGAAGATTGAGTTGAAGCCAAGAGGAGCCTTATTGCTGATCAACATTTCATACAAGGGACAATTCATTTTCACTCATAACTCAATCTCTTGTTTTAGTTCATTCACATTTGTTTCAGTTTCATTATTGCTTAAACATTGAAAGTGTGATTCATCCCTACCGGTGGTTAGTAGGAAGGCAATTGGAGGTTGTTCCAATTTACGGTTGACATCCCTACCAGGTGGTGAGTAGGAAGGCAATCGGTGGTTTCCGATTTGCGGTTCTGTGCGCTGCACAAGTGAAGCCTCACCGGGTTTTGGTGAGGGGTGGACGTAGGGCTGAGGATTCTGTCCGAACCACCTTAAAATCTTGTCTAGTGTGATTTGCTTGTGTGATTGATTCGTTCTAGGTGCATGCTTAGGATCGAATTGTTATATATCTTGCTTATCTTGCTAAGCAAATCATAACGCACTTGGAAGCTAGTTTCTATTCTGCTGCAATTTATTTTAACTAGCTATATAGAGGGCCACATTGCGAAAAGTGGGGCTGATCTATTCACCCCTCTCCTCTAGATCCACTATCCACTACACAACAAACCTGTGAAGAGAACCCAAATGTGCCTTCTATGTAGAAGAGTGGGTGGCTCCCAAATATGCTACTAGCTGAAGGAGCGTTCTCCTTGGGTAAGAACTTCAATCTAACTCCCAACCAGCACTCAAGGACAATCATGGACCCGAAGAGAGGCCCTCCTAAACAAGCTGAGCTAAGGCCCTCATAAAGGTATGAAAGAATGGCCTGAGAAATGGACAAACCCCGCCACAAGCCACTAATGATGCTAAGGTTTTTGATATCTAAAAGGTGGTCCATGGTAGAAAAGAGGAAAACCCCGCACAAGCAAACTGAGGTAGCTTTGGCAATGGCTTCATATCTCCCCCACTTATTCTTACAATGGGAGACTATCCATTGAGCCATGGGGATCAAATGAATGTGACATGGGGTAATCATTGTCCTAACATCCTTTGGATTGTGAATGAAATCCTCTAGAATTAGAAAAGGGTCTATTGGCTCAACCGTATGACACACTAAGTCTTCATCCCCCACCTTAGTCTTAGGAAGGGCTAGATAGGTCTCAAAGGATGGGAATATGAATGTATGTGTTTGGGGGTGCCACAACTCCACGAGGTCTGAAATGTTGGGCCAATCATATGATTTTTTTTTGAAATTCCTGGCTAAAACTAACAAAGGTTGTAGGTGCCATGCCCTTAGGATGGAAGTGACTTCTAAAGGGAGCTCTTTTATCAAGGGAGCCACCCACTTCAAGTTAGAGTAACACATTGGGCCTGGAAGGAGCTAGAAAAAATAAGAAAAAAGAAGAAGAGATGCCCTGAAAAGAAAATCAAAAGAAATTCATAAATTCATGAAATTGATATGAACTTACCTCACTTGAGGAGCTTGTGCTCAAGTGCTTGGGGATGGATGTAAGCCTTTGCAGCTCCCCATGTTCCCTTCTAGCTGGCTTTGGCCCGGTATAGGCCACCTCTCCCATAGTACTAGCCTCAAAGCTTCTTTTTATGGTGACTTGGATGACTTTAAGGGAGTTTTTCAAGGTTTTCTTGAGCAGAAATCTGTGAGCTACGAATTCTGGGTGTATTCCTAGTTATAGGGCTCTAATTCTAGTCATAATGCATTAAGATTGAGGCTAGTTAGTCACAATTTAAGTTAGGATGGGTCTCAGAGCAGATTAGGTGTCTTTTACCCTGGATTAGGACTCTCACGGAGAGTCCCGTTCGGACTTCACTGAGCTTTCTCCTTAGCAGTCTATCGCGTGACCACTAAACGCCCGTAAGTAGTAGTCAGGCGACCGTTTTCCACCTCCTTCCACCGCCTTATTTCCCAATCCCCAAACGGTCGTGTCTTAACCGTTTCTTTGTCTTAGCGGTCGTCCAGATGACCGCTTTTCACATGTTTTCCCTGTTTTGTGCAAAACTTCCTCTCTCTCTCTCTCTCTCTCTCTCTCTCTCTCAATTTATATGTTAGTTCTAGGAGTCCTTGATAGTGAGTAAGCATTCACATTTGCATTTAAAAAGACAAAAAAGATCATATATATCACTAACAGAAAGTCATGTACATGTGTGCGTAAGCAAAAAAAAACAAAAGAAAAGAGTACAAGTCACGTCCCAGTCGGTCGCTCTCCTGGACCCCCGCTGTCACCGGTACCCTCAGGTCTTTTCACCAGTGGGGCCATGGAGGTGCTCCCCTCCTCTCGGTGTCGTTGTCTCCGCTCATCCTCCTCATTCCTCTGCTGGCCAGAAGAACCCGTAAGGTAGTCCCGATGTCCACTACGCGCGACGCTTGTGACGCACTATGGGATGACCGTCAACTCACTAGCCGAAGTGCCCTCTCCAGCGCTCAGACCTCAACTCTCAGCTCTCTCACCTCGGTCCGGTACCGCTCAACGTCTGCTGATCCAACTCTAAGTCGCTCCACCTTTGCACGAAGATGGGCTGCCTCAGCCACCTCTGCACGGAGATGGGCCACCTTGGCCGCCTCTACTCGGAGATGATCTGCCTCCACTCGGGCTTGCTCAGCCTCGGCCAGCGCTGCAGCCAACTCCCTGGCCTGTATAAGCATTCATTCATGGTTAGTCAGTCATTTGCATATCATAATCATTTAATAGAAAGGAGTCGGCTAGTTTTTCTTACCCTCTCTGCGAGCGTGGCCTCGGCCTCCTCGGCCCGAGCAACCGCCCGAGCGAAGTCGGCGTCCCTCTCGGCCCGATCTACTGCTGGCTGCGAGGATGATGATGGAGCATCTGGTCCTGCCCACTGTGATCCCTCAGCTCTCTGCATTTTAGAAGTCATAGTCAGTCGCATTCATAATCAATTGCATAATTAAGTCTAAGGTTTAGAACTCACCGGTAGCTCCATCGTGCGCTGGAACTCATCCCTCTGCTGGACGGTGGAGTGGAGGAGACCCTGGAGCTCTACTATGTGCCCTTGCGGGTCTAGCTGCATATAGAAAGTCCATGAGTCAGTGCATTTTAATTAATTAAGGAAGCATGGTTTAGAGAGTCTTACCGGTCATCGGGCACCGCGGAACACCTGATCGCCATACCTTCGGGCGTAGGCCCTCAGGTACGCCTCATCGCTCGTAGCCTGGGCTTGGACCTCTCTGCCTTGGCGGGTCCAATCTCTGATCTGGTCCACTGCTCTCGTCACCCAATTGATGTCGCTGCTCATGCCTCTAGAGGATCGCCCGATCCGCTCGTCATCTCTGGCCGGGAACTCTACCTCAGGCTGGTGAACCCCGCACATCCTCATGATCAATCGGAAGTGTAGAGGCTCAACGATGTTGAGGTAGTGTAGCCAGATCTCTCGGCCTCCATATACCTGGGCCGCCTCTACCCAAGGCTACCCATCATGGCCCTCCTCCCGGTACGATGTCTAGCGCACCTGAAAAGTCAACAGTTAATATCAGCATTCATAAGCATATAAGAGTCATTTAAGAGCATTTAATTGCATTTAGAAGGGTTTAAGTTTTGAAACCCACCGATGCATATGGGAATGTGTCCATGTCATCCTGAATCGCCCGCGATAGGCGTCGCAGCGATCCTGTGTCCCGCACCGTCATCCACCGCCTCGCGATGAGTACCCGGTCTGGATGTACCTCCTTGCCCCACCCTAGGCCCGGGAGGTACAGGTAGCTCCAAACCTGCATGAGTTAGATGTCAGCATATCATAATCATGAGCATACGCATATTCATGATCATAAGCATTTAGAGTTCAGCATTTACCTGGAGTAGAGGTGTGAACCCGCCTAGCATGGTCTACCAGTCGGTCATGCTGAGGGAGTTAAACAAAAATGCCAACATCGGAGCCCCCCATGCATATCCGCCAGCTCCGTCAAGATCTCTCAAAAGAGGGAGGAGCCTGCAGCTCACTCCGTCTGCCCTTGTCGCAAAAAGGAGCTTCCAGAATAGCAGTATTAGGAAGCGACGGAGGGTGATGTCCCCCTCTGGCCCCGATCCTACTGACACTCTCTCTCGTGCCCGATCAGTCAATCTCTCTAAGTTCTCCTCCGGCAGCTCGCCTACGCTGATCTCTGCTCGTCTCAATCCAAGACTCTCCTGGAGAGTCGCCCGTGCCAGCATCGAAGAGTGTCGATCTAGCCTCATCAGCTCCAATCCAAAAAGCTCCTGGGCCTGCTCTCGGTAGTCCGCGTATGTCCATCCGGTCACTGGCAGTCCATGAACTCTCAAACCTATGATCCGAGCGACATCCTCTAAAGTTGGGATCATATGCCCCCATAGAAACAAGAATGCTCTGCTAATCAGGTCCCATCTCTCGTGGAGTGCGTACAACAGTGCTATGTTGATCCGCATCACTTCTATGCTAAGAAGTTCCCTGAACCCTATTGCTGCTAATCTCTCTCTCTAGTAATCTGGTAGTGCTAAATAGATTGCCCGGACTTGCAGCCACGAGATGTGGGTCTTCCTCTTCCCCTGCATTCATTTAAATAAGTTAGGGTCAGTCATTCATAAAATTCATGCATCAAACATTGCATTGCACTTTAAAATCAAAAACTCAGAAATCTTTCTATTTCTCTAGCGGTCGTCCTTAGACCGTTTCTTACCCCTTTAGCGGTCGTCCCTAGACTACCAGATTCCCTAGCGGTCACTGGAAGGACCGCTAGGAACCCAGAGAACGGGCAATGTTTTCCTCATTTCCCCAGGCTCTGAAATGGCCTCAAAGGGCCTACAAATTGACTGAATGGGTCCCCAGACCCATTTCTTCACCCATTCACACACATGCATGGACTTTTGAGGATCAAAAATCAAAATTTTGGGGCTCATGGCCTACCTCCGAAGATCGCCCGGCCGCCGCCGCCGCCGGAGCCTCCTCCGCCATGGGAGCCTCCCACTCTCCATCTTCACCATCATCAGGTCCTTCGTTAGCCGTGGGGGCTTCTTCTCCCTCCGTTTGAGCCGACGGCCCTTCGCTTCTCTTCGGTGGGCTCATCGCCGTCGGGGGGGAATCCTCTTCCTCCAAACGCCGTTGAAGACGGCGTACGGCCTGCCGTTTCACCATCTCTGGGTGAATGGGGGTGGAGATTGCGGTGGTCGCCGGTGAAGATCTCGTCGAAGGGCGTGGTTGTTAGTTTGAGTGAATGGAACGAGATGGGAGAGCGATCGGGCGTCTTCTATTTTTTGAAATCTCCCAGGTCCTAGCGGTCGATCGCTAGACCGCTACCCGATCCTTCGTGGTAGTTCCCTAGACCGTCTCTTATCTGAGCCATTTTCATCGAAGAATGTGAACCGCCTTGGCTAGCGGTCCATTACTAGACCATTATTCGGATGCTCACGGTCCTTTCCTAGGCCCTTTTTTGCTGATATTTTTAGATGATTTGAAACATTTTACTCTTGGCATGGTTCATATTTTGTTTATGCTTAATGCTTATCTTACATATGATTATTAATGACTAACCTTTTCATTGTCAAAATCACAAATGCCGTCGCATGTCAACGCCACATCTTGCCTAGCAGGTCAGTTCGGTAAGTATCTCGATCCCTAGTCCCTTAGTGCATTACTTTATGGTATCTATGATATATTAATCTTGAGAATCGGCTGGTCATTCATATGTTCCAGGATCTGATGTTCCCCTCTAACAAAAATGATGATGATCTAGGTGCACATGTTTAATCATTGGATAGGTCGTTAGGTTGGACGAATTGGGGGACGATGGTTCTATCTTGCACGTTGTGGTTGCAGATAGTGTCTTGACCCTGATTTATCCTGTCTAGCAATACTATTCTCGAGTATCTTCCTATTTTATTCTTTCTTTGCATTCGTTTTCATTATTTCTTTTATTTTAGCCCAGCATGCATCATGCACATCTTTGAGCATTCACGTGCCCTCATCTGTCCAAGTGTCTCAATGATGGTGGATAATTGTGTGTCCATAGTATTGAGTAGGGAGAGTCATTCCACTCTTAGTTGGAAGGTTTCCTTCGGTCTTTTTGCTCGGCTTGGTTAGCTGAGGATTCCTGTCTGGAGTTTAGTTATTCGTCTCTTTACTTTTCCACATGCTCCGACTGCCTATCAGCTGTGCGTTCCAGAGAGAAGGTTGGTCGTGTTTTCCTTTCCTTTAGTTGTTAGTTCCTCCAGCCATGCGTCATTCGGTTTTACCGTTCCTTGTAATTTGTCCGAAGTTTTTCGAAAGATTCCTATCGCTCATTGGTTGAGGACGGGTGTCGATTTACCTTAACGCCCACTTTTCAGTCCACTCCGCTACATTTTCGCTTCACCTCAATGTTCCATGTCGCTTTCGCTTCACCTCCGCTCACTCCCCTGCAAAAAGGACGTTAAGGAGGGACATCTGTTGACACCCATTTAATGACCAATGAGTTGGGTCATCTGCTTATCTAGATTTATGATGTCCCGAGTTATTCACCGCTTATTAGGCCAGTTTTGGTCATTTTTGGGCCTAATTTTATGGGTCATTCTCCTTGGTTGGACTTAGCTCCATTGATTTCTTGTCATTTCACCTTATTGGGCCTAGATAAGGGCTAATGAGGATTATTTTGTAGATTAAGTTGTGGATTTATTAGCCTTTATCTCTTTTGCCACGTCCTCTCCCCTATCGGTCTATCGTACGACCGCATGGTGGGCATTGGCGGTCCTTTGCTAGACCGCGAATGGGCAGAAAGTCCTGCTGGATCTCTTTGATCTTATCTTCTTCTAGACGCATGCGCCTAGCAGTCTATCGCATGACCGTTACTTGGGGGTGGCGGTCTATCGCAAGATCGCTAGTGGAATAGAGAGTCATGCTCTGCCTGTTCTTTCTCTTCTCAGCCGTGGATGAAGTAGAGTCCTTTATCTTTTGATTTCTCTCTCACCAGAGACTCCCAGAACCTTCTATTTTTTTCTATGGACTCTTGGGAGTATTATCTTCAAGGATTATCTAGTTTCAAGTCTATTTTCAAGTCATTATCCCTCCAACTCGAACCTAGGGTTTGAGGGCCTATAAATAGGACCCTTGACTTCATGGCTTGAGGGGGAGATTTCTGGAGTTTGCCACGAAGTGCTGCTGCGTTCTGGAGCCACTTCCAACCAAGGAGAAGCTACTTCCACGTCCACCAAGCTTCTAGTCCAGGGAGTATTCAGTTCCTTTGGTCTAGTTTGTGTCTTTGGTCTTTAGTTTTGTCTATTGCTTCCTTGCATCCATAGCATCTTCTCTCCTCTTTTTTCCACGTTCTCTGCATTCAATCACCTTTTTAAAACATCCTCCTATCTTTTCCACGCCCCATAGGTGTTAAAAAAACCAAACCTCCCAGGTATTCACACTTCTTTTATGCATATTAGCCTAGTTGAGTTATAGATACTACACTTGTCCCAAGGGCTAATTGGGTTATTTTTCTTGTTGTCTACACTTTTTTGTAGGTTTACAGGTGTCATTGCACGAGGCCCAACCTTTCTGGCCAGCCAGGAGGGGTGGAGATCAAGTTCCAAACTACTGCTCTGGGTGCCCTAGCGGTCATCTGGAAGGCCATTTTCAGGTATAAGGCGGTCTATCGTAAGACCATTTTCTGTTGGATCGTGGTCGTCTGAAAGACCATTTTTCGTTCGCTGCACGTGGTTTTCTCTCTCCCGTGGGCGGGTGACTTCAACTGGCTCTTTCCAAGGTATTATTGTGATTTTTACTACTTTAATTACTTTGGTAGCGATCACACATCCTTAGTTGGGTATTTGTTCATCTTTGTCATCATCATTGCTCTCTTTTATTTCCTTTGCTCCACACCCCGGCGTGTGTTTTTATTTTTCTTCCTTCATAAGCATTGATGACATGCCCATGCTCTTGATTTTGTGATTGTTTGAGTTAGGTCATTACTTGCACACACACTTTCACATATTTCTCCTCATATTCACATCATTTACATTCATCATTCATCACACACACAAAAAACTATCAATAATAACGTGGAATGGATCATAGACATATCTCTTTAATATAGAGACATGGAATACATCATGAACTCCTACCAACTGTGGAGGTAAAGCCAGTCGATACGCCACCTCTCCAACCCTTTCAAGAATTTCAAAAGGGCCAATGAATCTTGGTGTAAGTTTGCCTTTGATGTCGAACCTTTGAATACCTCGAGTCGAAGAGACCTTGAGAAATACATGGTCGCTTACTTGGAATTCCAGGTCACGCCTTCGATTATCAGCATATGATTTCTATCTATCTTGGGCCATCTTGAGTCTTTCTCAAATTAGCTTAACTTTCTCGGTAGTATCCCTTATCAATTCTGGACCTAGAAGTTGTCTTTCCCCAACTTCACTCTAGCAGATAGGTGAGCGACAGTTTCTCCCATATAGTGCCTCAAATGGTGCCATTTGAATGCTAGCTTGGTAACTATTATTGTAAGCAAATTTCACTAGAGGTAAATGGTCGTGCCAGCTTCCACCGAAGTCTATAACACATGCTCTTAGCATATCTTCTACCACTTGATTGGTTCTTCGAGTTTGTCGATCAGTTTGCAGATGAAATGCTATGCTGAAATTCAATCGGGTCCCCAAAGAATGTTACAGACCCTTCCAGAATTGTGAAGTAAATCGAGGATCTCGATCGGAAATAACAGTGACAGGGACACCATGTAACTTAACAATCTCCTTTATGTATAAGGCAGCCAAGATATCCACAGACCATAGGCTTTTAATAGGTAGAAAATGAGACGATTTTGTTAAATGGTCTGTGATCGCCCATATCCCATCATGTCCACCTCTTGATTTAGGCAGTCCTATGATAAAATCCATCTCTATACTCTTCCATTTCCATTCTGGAATTTCCAAGGGATGTAGTTTTCTAGCAGGCCTTTGATGTTCCGCCTTAATCTGTTGACAAGTGAGGCAACGTGACACATAGTCCGCTACTTCCCTTTTCATATTGGGCCACCAATAATCCCTTTTGAGGTCTTGATACATCTTCGTAGCACCAGAATGAATGGCGTACTTAGATTTATGAGCTTCTTCTAGGATCAATTTCTTAGTATCCAAATGATCCGGTATACAAACTCATCTTCTAAATAACAATCTTCCATTATTTGTAATAGAGAAATCCGGTCGTTGCTCCATATTGGCTTTGATCTTCAATAACACAGGGTCATTATCTTGGAGTTTGACTAGATCTTCTATTAATGTGGGTTGTGCCCGGATATTGGCTATAAAACAACTCTCTTTCTTCTTCATATTAATATATAAATTCAACTGAGCAAATTTAGAAATAAGATTGGTCATACCTTTCATGAGACTTCACAGCTTTCCTATCGGTTTCCTACTGAGTGCATCGGCAACAGCATTCGCTTTGCTAGGAGAATATTGGATAGTAAAATCAAAGTCTTTAAGGTACTCCAACTAATGCCTTTGCCTCATATTTAGCTATTTCTGAGAGAATAGATATTTCAAGCTCTTATGGTCCGAATAGACCGTGAATTTCTCTCCATAAAGGTAGTGACGCCAAATCTTCAAGGCAAATATAACAACAGCTAGTTCCATGTCATGAATATGATAATTTTCATCATGTCGCTTTAACTGTCTTGAAGCATAGCAAATCACCTTGCCATTTTGCATAAGTAGACAACCTAGACCAATGCCAGATGCATCGGTATAGACTTCAAATCCGCCACCTTCTACGGGCAGTGCCAGTATAGGTGCAGTGGTGAGATGCTCTTTAAGGGCTAAGAAATTTTCCTCACAATCCTCTGTCCACTCGAAAGGATTTTCCTTCCTAGTGAGTCTTGTTAAAGGAGCGGCGATTTTGGAGGAATTCTTGATAAATCGCCTATAATAACCAACCAGGCCAATGAAACTTTGAACTTCAGATATGGTGTTCAGTCGGCTCTAGTTCTTAACAGCTTCAACCTTAGAAGGATCTACTGCAATGCCTTCTTTAGAAATGATATGGCCAAGGAAAGAGACCTCCTTAAGCCAAAATTCACATTTATTTAACTTAGCATAAAGTTGGTGTTCTCGGAAGGTTTGCAAGGCAACCCTTAGATGTTCCTCGTGTTCTTCCTTTGTCTTTGAATAGATGAGAATACCATCAATGAATACGACCACAAATTGGTCAAGATAAGGCCTGAACACATTATTCATCAGTTGCATGAATGCTGTAGGTGCATTAGTTAAACCGAACGGCATACCCACAAATTCATAATGTCCGTATCGACTTCGGAAAGCAGTCTTGTGAATGTCTTCATCCTTGACCCTCAGTTGATGATAGCCTGACCTGAGATCGATCTTGGAGAAGTACTCCGTGTTAGAAAGTTGGTCAACTAACTCATCAATACGCGGCAGTGGGTGTTTGTTCTTGATGGTGAGTTGATTCAACTACCGATAGTCAATGCATAATCTGAGGGAACCGTCCTTCTTCTTGACAAATGAGACTGGCGCACCCCAAGGGGATGTGCTAGGTCGAATGAAGCCTTTTTCTAGTAGCTCCTGAAGTTGCTTCTTTAGTTCCTTCAATTCTGTGGGGGACATCCTGTAAGGAGCTATTGACACTGGTGCTGCTCCGGGTGTGAGTTGAATGGTGAAGTTGACCTCCCTTTCGGGCGGTAAGCCAGGTAACTCGGAAGGGAAAACATAAGGAAACACCCTAACTACGGGGATTTCTTCTATTTGAATTTCCTTAGACTCAGTAACTACTACGGAGGAAAGGAAAGCTTCACATCCTTGCGAGATGAGTTTGCAACTGTGAAGAGATGAAATAAGAGAGGGATGCTTCCGATATTTGATGCCAAGAAAGGAAAATCGTGGAAGACCTGGTTTTCGAAAGGAAAATATTCTACTGTGATAATTTATATAGGCGTCGTGGTCTACAAGCCAACCAACTCCTAATATGGTATCATAGCCTTCCATATCAAGGCATACGAGATTAGCAGGAAGATTATGCCCTTCTACAGTGACTTCACTACTAGAGAAATATGTTTTCAATTCCGTTCCTGTCCCTAAAGGAGTGACTACGGTTAAATCCGATGGTAGGGGAACAGGTGAAATAGGTAATGTTTGATGAGGGTCTATGAACGATCTAGAGGGGGGGTGAATAGATCAGTCACCCAATTAAAACCGACTGCAGCAATCTCAAGTGCGAAAATAAAACAAGCAGCTGCAGGACGACAGAGGGATAAGCGAAAGTGATCACAGAAAGCCAACTGTAGCAGATCTAAGCTTAAGCGATCCTAAGCATGCATCTACAGCGGATGAAAGAGATAACCAAGATGGACAACAATTCGCAAGACAAACACACAATAGATAGGAAGTTTTTAAGGTGGTTCGATTTCAAGCCCGAGATCTACGTCCACCCCATACTCCAATCCGGAATGTGACTTCAACCGTTGATACACAGTTTCAATTGCTGGGCCTCACAGCTTACCTACAACTGCTGACTAACAGCTTGACCGCTGGGCATTACAGCTTTGCCAACCGCTAGGGACTACAGCTTAACCCGTCTAGAGGAATCCTCCTCTACCCGCTGAGCAACACAGCTTGCTGTCCGAGGTATCCACCTCGCCCGCTGAGCAACACAGCTTGCTGTCTAGAGGAATCCTTCTCTGCAACGCTGAGCAATACAGCTTAGCTCTGCTGACTAACAGCTTGAAAATAAGGTTTCAGAAAACAAAATAGAAACAAACGAAAAACAAGAAATCTCAAATGGAATGTAGCTCACAATGAGCAATCTCAATTCTGGTATCTGAACCAAGAAACTGATGAACAATCATTCAGAGAAAGTCTCTCAGACTCCTCTCACTCAACTATCTTTTTCTCTTCTCTCTGGATCGTTTCTTTTCTTCTCTGCTGCACTCTCTCCTTTTATTATGTTCTCAATGTAGACACGCTATTCCTGACGTCTCCTGAGAAAGTCTCATATCACTATACAACGCCCCGCGACGGCTTACGCGTTTTGAATCACTTGAGTACTTCCTTTTCTTGAGTCTTCTTCCGCCCTTTTCGGCATCCGGAATCGTCTCGTCACGGCATTCGGACGGCATCAACACCAGTTAGACGCATCAGGAGGTTTCGGAACCAAGAAGGGTGTCTGTCGGGCAGCCGCCAACACTTTGTCCAAGGATCCGGGTGGGTCTTTTTGGGGGCGTCCAGGCCCCTGGACGCCCCCATTCTTTTAATTTATTTTCAAATAAACCAAAAGCCAAATAAAAATAATATATTAATGGAGGCGTCCAGGCCCCTGGACGCCTCCATAAAAACAAAAATATAAAATATAAAATGCCAGCTTTGGCATAGAAAAACAAAACAAAAATAAAAATATATTTTCTTGGAGGCGTCCAGGACCCTGGACGCCTCCATCAACTCCCTCACGGGGCCCCGCCCACCGATCGATGGTTTGTCGTGTGTGAAAGGATCCAAATTATAGAGACGTCCAGACAGCTGGACGCGCCCATTTCAAAATCACGAGGCGCCGCTCACGAAACCACGCGTTGTGCCAAACCGCGTGCGGCCGTCGGTGGGGTTCGGTGGACCTGTTGGAGGCGTCCGGGGCCCTGGACGCCTCCACAAAAATATTCCGAAAAAATAAATAAAAATAGAATAAAATATTAGTTCGGCCCTGATGGAGGTGTCTAGGGTCCTGGACGCCTCCACCCTCCGGAGCCCTATAAATAGAGTCCCACCCCCTCAGTTCTAAAGGAGCCAAGAAGAGATCCGATAGGCTGCCGGAGCCCAGAGGCTACCGGAGTCATTTCTAACCCGTGGGGTCTTTTGTAGGTGGAGCTTCTGCCGGCTTCTTGGGTGCCCACGCTCGCTAGAGGAAGGTCGTCTTCATCCACCGCGCTTCCACGTCGTCCCTACGCTGCCAGAGCTCCGCCGGATTTCACCATCGGCACATCCAATAAGCCAATCATTTCCTTTTCTTCGTAGTTCTTTTGCATTCATCATCCCGCATCCTCTATCCCCCTTCATAAGGGTGCCTCTTCTTATATACTTCTTGCATCCATCATCTCATTTTCCTCCTACTCGAGTCCGAGAGGGGTTTAAAAGATAACACCAACCAGGTGTGTGTCTTGCCATCATTTCGTTATTTTTATCGTAAGGATTTGAATACTACACCTTCATCTTTCTAATCCACTTGTTACTTGTTTGTCGTTGTTTTGCAAGGGTACCCAAGGAAAGCCCTCTCCGTTGGCCGACCGAAGGGGGAGGAAGAAGCAATCCGCCATCTCCCGCTCTTGAGGTAGGCGCGATCACTTTCTTTATTTTGGGGTCTTTTGGCCCCTGACGATCACATCTTATTCTCGAGGCCGCGGCGAGTCACTTCCCCAATGGCTGTTTAAATTCCCGTTCTTATATGTTATATTCTTATCTATTCATATTCTCGAGGCCGCGGCGTGTCACTTCCCCAATGGCCGTTTAAATTCCTGTTCTTATATGTTATATTCTTATCTATTCATATTCTCGAGGCCGCGGCGAGTCACTTCCCCAATGGCCGTTTAAATTCCCGTTCTTATATGTTATATTCTTATCTATTCATGTTCTCGAGGCCGCGGCGAGTCACTTCCCCAATGGCCATTTAAATTCCCACTCTTATATTCTCTTTATATTCTGTTATATTCTTATCTGCTCATATTCTCGAGGCCGCGGCGAGTCACTTCCCCAATGGCCGTTTCAATTCTTTCTATTTAATTTCTGCACCATTCCCGTCCCCCCGAGGCCGTAGCTAGTCACTTCCCGCTTTGGCCGTTTAACCCCCATATCTTGCTATATTACATTTGTCCCGCTCGCCCCGCCGGAGCAATCTCCCGTGGTGGCCCCTTCTCTTTTCTTTTACTTCTGTGTTGCAGCAAACAAAAGAGGAGCCCGCGCGCTCCACGTCCTCTTCGCTCCCCGAACCGCGTGACGTCGCTCACAGATTGGCGATCACGGTGGGACATCTACTACTTCCTTTTGCCTACCCTTGCAAGTTCGGCACATTCCATGCCTCTCCACCTTGGCGCCCTCGCGCGCCCCCGTTGTGCTCACGGCAGCACTGTCAGTTGTGATTGGTTGGGTGTTTATCATATGTTTGTTATTTCTATTGTTTTCTTACTCTATATCTCTGTCAGCATTCCATTGCATACATCTATCCCTCTTTTATATCCTTTTTCATTTTTTCTAAGGATCACCCTTTCCCGGTGAAGGAAGGACTCTCCGTTTGAGAATTCCTCTCAATGGACTAGAATCTCCTCCACTGGGACCTCCGTAAGTCCCCGACATCGAAGAATCTCCTCTTCGTTCACTGGGCTGGTTGTACCATTGATGTTCCACGGAGTTAGTCATCTCATTCGTGGTGAGACGAGAGACCCTAGCTGACACGGCGGTGAAACAAAAATAAACTAGGGTCCCTATTTTGTGTGAACTTCGGATCTCGCTAAAAACACAAAAAATCATCAAAATCAAAACACAAAAAAAGGCGTAAAGGCATCCACTTGTTTGATAATCTCTGCTACCTGCTTGCTAGTGTATGTGTTTGTGTTCTGGGAAAACTGTGAGCATGGCTCACGAGTCTTTTGAGGAGAACCACCCTAGTCGTGGTTTGTCAGCCGACCCGCGAGTCTATGCTATGGACTCGGGGCCTTCTCATGACCCTCGCATGAGGTGCAGGTTATTGCCGGGGACACGTCCCCACCACAGGATATCTCTTCCTTACTGGGCGTCCTCGCCAACACGGAGCTTACCTCTGAACAGCTCCGAGCCTTCCAGGCCATTCTGAAGGGGAAATCTGTTTCCCCCATGCCCCAGGAATCAACTCCGGCCATCGCACCTCTCCAAGAGTCCGTGCAAGCCATTCCATCTCCTTCATTGGCGCAAGCCATCCAGTCTCCCTCGCTTCAAGGACAAGCGAGCCAACAACCACCCTCATTCCAGTTCTCGTCACAATCTCAAACTCCCGACGTTCCCCACATACCGCTTCAGTCGGGGCCGACTATCGGCGGTCCGGTAGCTCCCTCTCATTCGGGGTTCCCCCCTCAAGTCTTCGGGAAACAGTTTCTCCCCCAGTGGAAAGTGCCACCTTCACCTCTAGAGAAGCTCACCCAATCGCTCCTCAATAGGTTCAATCGCATGGACGAGCAGTTTCAAAATCTGAGAAGAATGGTGGACGTGAAAGCAACCCCGGAGGTTGCTTTGCCAATCCTTCCCGTCATTCATCTTCCTCCCTCCGAAATGCCCACGTACCGCAGATACAATGGTACCGGCAACCCCTTCATTCACCTCAAGGATTTCATGTATGAGTCCTCCTATTGGTAAAACGATCAGAGGTCCCTGGCATACCTCTTTCGGAGATCATTGGATGGTCCCGCGCTTGAGTGGTTCTATTCCTTGGAGCCCCGCGAGGCTGAGAATTTTGAAATAGTCCAGAGAAGGTTCTTGCAGAAATATAGGGATAGGGTCGGTCCCTCACTCTCCATTACCGACCTAGTGGCCGAAAAGATGAAGCCCGATGAGGATTTTGTCCGCTATGCTGATAGATGGAGGTCTCTGGCGGAAAGAATAAGGGATACCCTCTCCGAGCCCGAACAAGTGAAGATGATTGTATCTAATGCAACCCCAAAGTTCAGACACATCCTGGCCATGAATAAACTTACTACAATGGAGGAACTCTATGAAAGGGCCCGGTACATCCAAACCCAGTTAAAAGACTCCCCCATTATGAACATGTTTGAGTCACCGAAATCCAAAGTGATCAGAAAGACAGGCGCTGGTGTCCCGGGCGGAGCCACAGAAGGGGTCGTGACAAATGAGCAAGTGGGTGCGGTCAACAATGCCAATTATGCAGTCAACCCAAGGCCTCCACAAATGCCCCGACTTCCCCTCCAACCAGGTCCTTTCCCTCTTCGTCCTCCACCCCAAAATAATCCACCCTAGGATAATATGCCTCCATTACGTCAACCCCAGCAACAACAACCACAACCTCAGCAACAACAACCACCGCTTCAGTACAACCAAGTTCCACCCCCGGGGAACTATGGTCCCCAACAGCAACAAAGGAGGCCGCTCGGTCCCAAGAGAGCCTACTATCCACCATTGCCAGAAACCTTAGCAGACATTTTTAATGCCCTCATGGCATCAAACCAACTCGCCCTACCCAGAGAAAGGCCCGTGTGGCCCCCGAATGTTGATACCTCCAAATACTGTGTCTACCATAGGCAGCCAGGACACACAGTAGATTACTGCTTCCATTTTAAAGATTACATCCACGATATGAATGATGAACATCAAATAGATTGGGATGAAATGAGACGATATGTCGCCGCTCTTAAGGCTAGGAGACCTCCTCATAGGCCACAGCAGCAGTTACAACAGTAGCAGCAGCAGCAACCACAACAACAACAACAGCCTCAGCAGGCCCCACAACAACATCCCAACATGGGCATAATCCAAAATCCATTACCGGAGCACCAACAGCCCAATCATCAGGTTAACCCCATCTCCTCCTTCCCGGAAGTCGGGAGAGAGCAGGTGTGGCACCTGGAAAGTACCTCCATTCTTTCTACCGCCAATCCTATCATCACACAACACCCTTGCCTTGCCCAGGTAGCACCTCTCTCTCATCAACCCGCATCAGTATCGCCTTGACCATTTCCACTACCATTACGCCCTCTCATCCGTACCCCGATCCCCTATCTACCGACACTCTCCACTACGCCTTCACACCCTCTCATCTTCTCCCACTCCCCCACTTTACCATCCACCTCTACCACATTCACCCCTACGCCTTCTAAACCCCTTATCATCTGTCAACCATACATAACCCCGTCTTTCTCCACCGTATCACCACTAATGCCTTCAAAACCACTCATTACCCATCACCCCCCTCAAAATCATTGCCCGCTTCAAGCCCTACCCACTTCTACTTCGTCTCCACCTTCCAGACCCCTTATCCTTCATAATCCGCGCGATATCCCCTCTACCTCCACCATGCCTCCACCTAACAAACCCCTCATCAGAATCCCTGCACCCGTCATCACCCCTGCTTCATCAACCATTCCTCCACCACTCCCCCTCAGATCCTTGTTAAAATCCACTGCTACCCCTACAGAGGTACAAAAGCCGCAGGCGATGGTGCTCCGGAGTGGATGGATTTTCCACAGGGTTTTCCCCCACAACAGTCAGAATCCTGAGCAATCTCAGCCAGAGAAGGATGATGGAGAACAACCAGAAAGAGCTATCCCTGGAACACAGTATGATCTATTAAAACACTTGGACAAGACGCCTGCTTGGATCTCCATCCTGGAGTTACTTCAAAGATCCACATCCCACCAGGCAGCCTTAATGGAGTACCTTCAAAGGGTCATGGTGAATGAGGACCTCCCTGTAGAAAAGATCTCTACCGTCCTGACCCCAACGGACACACAACCGGCCATCATGTTCCACAACTACGAGCTCGCTCCCAAGGAAGCTCGAAAATATGCACTGTGCCTTTCAATAAAAATTAATGGGGTATCCATAAACCCGTGTCTTGTGGACACGGGTGCATCCATAAATGTGATCTCCATGAGCACTCTTCAGTTGTGTGGGATCGACGAGGAACAAATAAGACCTTCCTCGATCACGGTCATGGCTTATGACAATAGCAAAAGGCCGCCGCAGGGGATGATTATTCTGAAGGCAAAACTAGGCCCCATGTCAATTCCCACGGAATTCCATGTCCTCGACATGGACCCCACATTCAAGGCTATACTGGGTCGCCCTTACATCGAAGTCATGGACGTTGTGCCTTCCACCAACCATCAGTGCCTGAAGTTTCCTTACAATGGGAGGATTATTAAAGTGGTCAGTACACCTGTCCTTCACACAGTGGATGCTATCAACACCTCTCTGCCCTCTGTTTGGCCGTCTCATCGGCCCATATTGTCACTACTGGACGTACGTGATTCATCTCACGTTCCACTAGCACTAAAGGAGCCGGTCAGGGCAACCGCAACATCATATCTCCCTTTTCACTCCAAAGGGTGGGAGATTATGAGGAACATCGGCTACCAACAGGGTAAAGGTCTGGGCGTACAGTTACAGGGTAGACTAAAGGACCGTTCAAGGCAGATTGAAAGCCCCTCACATGGACTCTATCAAACCATTTCAACAGAGGGCCCGTTGTTCAGATGGGAGATTACCCACGAGAAGCATATGCGAGATCACATGCTGTATATTTGGCTGAAAAATGTCCAAGGATCACCAAAAGAGGCAAGATCAAAGATCCAGAATGCGAGTGGAACAAATGGTTCGACATACGGGACATTTCCGTTGCACTGGAAAGGATGTTCTCGTCTCCGCAGCTTGAAGGACCACCATTGATCTCCGGAATACCAGAGAATATTACCACTCTTGCCAAGGTTCCAAACTATCCTCGTCCTCGCCAGAAGGACCCTGTCATCGACGGATCTTCATCCATCCTCAACATTGTCATCGACGGCTCATTAGACGCCATTTTCTCCATCCACTCGTCTTAGCCTTTGCTGAAATCATCTTCCTGGGCCAGACAATTGTCTGATGATCTTCCCAGATCCCCTTCTCTGCTTACATACCTACGCGGGCTTCTCAACTCGCGCCAGGTCTTCAACCATGATCTGCTCTATGAGCATCACAATTCTCTAGCCATAACCACTTTCCTCTCTCCTCCAATCTCTTTTCACTGCTTTGTCATTAAAAATGAAAATGAAAAAAAAACGTCAATTTTTAAACTCCCCAACAACACATCTTCGTTGAGGAAACCTCCTACATCTCCCACGGGTGCGTACCGCCCTGCGGACCACCCGTCCAAGGTCCGATGAGCGACCTTTTCTACCCCTCCTCTGAGGGGTCTTCTCCTGTACATTCTACACCATCCTCTTCATCTTCCTCTTCTTCTGTAAATATTGTCAGTCAATCTAGGAATGATAGGCCAAGGGTAGCACCTAGGAAGAAATCCAAGGGTAGGCAGATCCCTCGTCGATTCCTTCTGGATTTAGCCGCCAGATGTCAGGCCCTTCTTGCCACCCCCCAGTTGTTAGAAAACCCCATCCAGCTACCAGAAATAGAATGTGAGGGCGACTGTGCATTTGATGAAGGGTATGGAGTCTACGAGATCATGGATGAAGAATGCCCCACTAAAGATGAGGGTGAAGAATATGAGGATGCGACGGGCGCATACGCTAGTGGAATGAGGAGATTCGACGAGCCGTCAACCGCCGTAGAAGAATCCACCAAAGAAGTCAACTTGGGAACTGAGGAAGACCCTAGGATCATCCTCATAAGTGACAACCTACCACCCTCTGAAGAAGAGGCATTAATTGAGGTTCACAAGGAATATAAGGACACGTTTGCATGGAGCTACGAGGATATGCCGGGTCTAGATTCAACCTTGGTCGAACACCGTTTAACCCTAAAACCAGGGTCCATCTCGGTAAAACAAAGGTTAAGGCGTTTCCACCCTCAGATGGCTTTGAAAATGAAAGAAGAGGTCGATAAGCTCCACAAAGCTAGGTTCATTAGAGTCGTCCTTTATCCTCAATGGGTGGCGAACATTGTCCCGATCATGAAGAAAGATGGGAAAGTCAGGATTTGCATCGACTTCCGGGACCTTAACCGCACGTGTCCAAAGGACGATTTTCCCTTGCCTCACATTGATGTGTTGATCGATAACACAGCAGGATATGAGACCCTCTCATTCATGGATGGATTTTTAGGATATAATCAAATTCGTTTGGCAGAAGAGGATCAGGAGAAGACGTCATTCACTACCCCTTGGGGAACATAATGTTACGTGGTCATGCCGTTTGGGTTAAAGAATGCTGGAGCTACTTACCAAAGAGCGATGATGGCCATATTTCATGACATGATGCACATATATCTGGAAGTGTATGTGGATGACTTATTGGTGAAATCAAGGACCAGGATGGAACATCCAGAAGTTTTGGCTAAGGTCTTGCAGAGGTCAAGGGAGTTCCAATTGAAAATGAACCCGAAAAAGTGTGTGTTTGGTGTGTCATCGGGTAAATTGCTGGGGTTCATTGTGAGCAAAATAGGGATCGAACTAGATCCCGACAAAGCCAAGGCTATCAGGGATATGCCGCCTCCAAAGAATTTGAGGGAAGTCCGAGGTTTAATCAGGAGGTTGCAGTTTATTCGTCGGTTTGTGTCCCAACATTCACAAAGGTGTAGACCTCTCTACGAGTTGACCAAGAAAGGAGTAGAATTCCACTGGAATTCTAAATGTCAGAAAGTTTTTGAAGGGTTGAAGGAATAGATGGCTAGTCCACCTGTTCTCATTCCACCCAAACCAGAAAAACCTCTGATCCTTTACGTCTCAGTCTTGGATGACTCCGTGGGAGCCGTCCTCGCACAAGCTGATGAAGAAGGCAAGGAACGGGCAACCTATTACTTGTCCAAACTTCTCAATCCCTGTGAGCAGAAGTACACCGTCATGGTGAAAACCTGTGCTGCCCTTGTTTGGGTAGTGCAGAAATTGAAGCACTACTTCTTGGCTCATGAGGTCCACTTGATTGCTCAAATGAATCCTATCAAATTCTTTCTGGAAAAATCCGTCCTTACGGATAGGCTAGCACGCTGGCAAAGTTTTCTCTCTCAGTTCGACATCACCTACATCTAGCAAAAGGTGATTAAAGGCTATGCTATAGCCGACCATCTCGCTCACCATCCTCTTCCCAAGTTCGATCCCGTCCAACCAGAGTTTCCAGATGAGGAACTAATGTCCGTCAACCAATCAGATGAGCCAATGTGGACACTATATTTTGATGGAGCTCTGAATTCTCAAGGGAGAGGAATCGGCGTCGCCCTCCTGTCGCTTGAAGGCCTCACATTCCAATTGGCATACCAGCTCAAATTTCCAGTTACCAACAATATAACCGAATATGAAGCTCTTCTAGCTGGCCTAGAACTCGCCCATTCTTTTCGTATCACTGAGTTGCGAGTCGTAGGTGATAGTCAACTCATCCTTCGCCAGGTGCTCACTAAATATCGCACTCGCGATCCCAAACTCAAGCCATACCAAGAACTCACTGCTGCCTTTGCCAAACTGTTCACAAAACTGATCTTTGTTCATGTCCCTCGTCATCAGAATATTCTCGCTGATGCCCTCGCCTCGTTGGCATCATCCATAAGGTTCCCTCTAGGAAGATGGTTTGAGTCCATTTCCATCTACAAACTTCACGCCCCTGCAATCGATGATGCTTCCTATATAAATATCAAAGACAATATAGCAAGAAAGATCCTGTAGGAAGATATCCTTGAGAATAGGGAGATCATGTTGGCAGAGGTCGAAGAAGAACTGGCTGATGAAGAAAAACCATGGTTCTATGAAATCGTCAAATACTGCCAAGATCAGTCTTATCCTGAAGGGGCCACCACAGAGGACAAGAAAGCCATAAGAAGGGTGGCTCAGAAATATACTTTGGTTGGAGGTCTACTCTATAGGAGGAGCCTTACTGGTATTCTGTTAAGATGTCTTAGTGACGATGAGGTTTGGAAATGTGTGGAGGAGACGCACTCGGGTGTGTGCGGTGGCCACGTGAATAGTCAGATGCTCGCCAAGAAGATCATTCGCCAAGACTTTTATTGGCCCACTATGGAAGAGGATTGTACTGTCTATGTCCGTAGGTGTGTCAAGTGTCAACTTCACGCCGATAAAATCCATTCACCATCCTCCTCACTTCATCCAATATCCTCCCCGTGGCCTTTCTCCATGTGGGCATTCGACATCATTGGTCCCCTAGGTGATCCCAATTCCCTCACCAAGCAGAAATCTTTCATCCTTACTGCGACGGAATACTTCACCAAATTGGCCGAAGCCGAAGCTTACGCGGAAATCATGGCATCAACAGTCTGCAAGTTCATCATGAAGAACATCCTCGCCAGATTCGAAGTCCCAAGTACGATCGTCACCGACAATGGGCCACAGTTCATTTCTCGGGACCTACAGGACCTCTGCAAAAGGTACGCAATTGCATTGTATCATTCATCGCCTTATTACCCACAAGGTAACGGCCAAGCGGAGGCCACCAATAAAACATTGCTCAAAATCATCAAAAAAACCTGCGAGTCTAGTAAGTTTTCAGACTGGCCAGAAAAACTTATCGAAGCCCTATGGGCCTATCGCACTTCAATCCGTACCCCCACCGGGCAGACTCCATTTGCCCTTACTTATGGTATGGAAGCGGTAGTCCCGTACAAGACTCTGATCCCTTCTCTCAGGGTGCAATTGGACGAGAAATTTCCCCTCGACGATCGTCGTAATTCACTCCTCGCCCAGTTGGAACTCTTGGATGAGAAGCGGCTGGCCGCTGCCGAACACGCGCGTGTGTATCAAAATAGACTCGCTCACTTTTACCAAATGAAAGTCATTGAGAGAAAATTCAAAGTCGGTGAGATGGTCGTAAAATTTTTTTTTGTCAAACCTGGAGGTCCGCGTTCTAAGCTCC